>CALYLW010001869.1:0-85755 GCA_944989445.1 Ampullaceana balthica
ACAGAGAAAATAGTTTACCGGTTCCTGGAGCAATTAAAAAAATCCCGCCGGTCCGCCAGACTAAAAAGTTTAATAAGAAGCACTGTCCTAAGCACGTTAGACATTAGACATTACTTTAACAATCAAGCTAATATAAATATTATTCATATATATTCAATAAAATGGTCAAGATTAATAATGTCCGTTAGTTTAAGTTTAAACATATATAAATAGGACAGTTATGTGTGCATATATGACGCATTTAAGAAATATAATACAAGGGATTATATTTGTTATGTTACGCAGTCAAGTAATAAGAGTATTTAGGATCTGCAGGACCGGAGTATGTGCAGATTAACACAGGACACAACCTTTAGTCTTAAATACAAATACAGAAATATCCCTCCTAAATGACTATTTGTTAACTCTAAGTCTAATCTGTAAAGGAAAGCTCCCAGTTATCTGTCATGAACTCTATCCAGTTCTTTATAAATCCCTTATTTTAACTTCACCGCCATCTCTCTCTGTCTCTCTCTCTCTGTCTGTCGTTCGTCGTCGGGCAGGCGGAAAAACAATAGTCAACAATGACCCTTTTCCCGAGATACCATCGAGCTGAAATTTGGCACATAGACTTGAGTCACATAACAATGCATTGTATCAAAATTTCAGATCGATCGAACGTACCGTAATGAAATTAATGCATTTTTAGTTTATCTCTATACGGCATATGTAATTCAATTTCACGGATTGTTATTGTTTTTTTTTAACGTGACAGTTCAGTTCGTGCGTTGACGCAACATCGTGCTTTTGTTTACATTTTACGTGTCACGCTGAGCTCGGTCCAGCGATCAGTGACCAGACCTTTCCCCTCTCCCACCCTCCCCCCCACCGCCGGGTTATAAAGCAAATGGGAGTTAAGACAGATTCAGTCTGTAAATTTTATCGAGTTCGAACATAATCAATACTGCTAGTTATGTCTCATATATAAGGGATTTATAGTCAAAAACTTTGTTTTTAAGGGTTTGTTTTATTAAATCCCTTATATTAACTTCACCGCCGTCTCTCTCTGTCTGTCGTTCGTCGTCGGGCAGGTGGGAAGGCGGAAAAACAAAAGTACAAAATGACCGACTTCCCGTGATGCCATCGAGCTGAAATTTGGCACACAGACTTGTGTCACCTAACAATGCATCATATTAAAATTTGAGATCAATCAAAAGTACTGTAATTAAATTAATGCATTTTTAATTTATATATATAAAACTATATGTAGCAGTCACTATTGTTTACATTTTACGGGTCACTTGATTTAACGCCAGCCAGCGGGGAACACATCTCGTGTTTTAACCAGGTTCAATTGACTCAGTTTCATGCTGTAAATATTTGTCGCGTTGTAACATAATCAATACTTTAAGTTCTGTCTCCTATATAAGGGATTTATAGTAAAAAAATTGTTTTTACAGGGTTGTTTTTATTAAATCCCTTATATTAACTTCACTGCCGTCTCTGTCTCTCTGTCTCTCTAACTGTCTGTCGTTCGTCGTCGGGCAGGCGGAAAAACAAAAGTAAAAAATGACCCGATTCCCATGATGCCTTCGAGCTGAAATTTGACACATAGGCTCGTGTTACCTAACAATGCATCGTATTATAAATTCAGATCGATCGAACTTACAGTTATTAAATTAATGTATTTTTAGTTTATCTATATAAACTATATTTAGCGGTCGCTATTGTTTACATTTTACGGGTGACTTGACTTCACGCCACCAGCCATAGGTGAACACATCTCGTGTTTTAACCAGGTGGTTTACACCAGGAATTGAGTTAACGCGTTGACGTCACCCGTCAATGTCCACACCCCCTCCCCCTTCCCCCAGTTTCAAAGCCAGGGGAGATAATTTCGGTTTCAGTCTGTAAATGTTTGTCGCGTTTGAACATAATCAATACTTTTATTTATGTCTCATATAAAAGGGATTTATAGTCAAAAACTTTGTTTTTACGGGGTTCTTTATTTAGTCCCTTATATTAACTTCGAAATCTTGTCTCTCTGTCTCTTTGTCTTTGGCGGGCGGAAAAACTAAATTCACAAATGACTCACTTCTCGTAAAGCCATCGAGCTGAAATTTCGCACATAGACCCGTGTCACCTAACAATGCATAGTATCAAAATTTCAGATCGACCGAACGTATCGTAATTAAATCATTGCATTTTTAGTTTATCTATATAAAACTATATGTATTAGTCGCCATTATTTACATTTTACGGGTCACTTGACTTCACGCCAGCTATCGATGACCACATCTCGTGTTTTAACCAGGTGGAATTCACTCAGTTTCAGGCTGTAAATGTTTGTCGCGTTGGAATATAATCAATACTGTAAGTTCTGTCTCATATATAAGGTATTTATAGTCAAAAACTTTGTTTTTACGGGGTTGTTTATTACCACGTTTTTATTTACTTGCTTTTTTTTCCTGTCGGTCTGTCCGCATTTTCGTTCCTGTCTGTTAGCAATTTTTCAAATTTGCCAACGTAAATATACACCACTTCTTATGGACCTAGAGAGCTCAAAATTTTACCACAGATAGATCTTGGCTGACAATGCATTGTTTCAAAATTTCAGATCGATCGAAAGATCGTAATTAAATTAATGCATTTTTTAGTTTATCATTTTATAAGCATCTGTATCCGACAGCCGTTGTTAGATTTCACGTGCCGAGTTCACCCCGTGACCTCATCGCCGTGGTTTTGAAACGTTTGGCGGGCGCTGATGAGGCGTTTGTTAAAATAAATAGAAGTAAAAATTATTTTAAATACCAGTTTGTTATAATTGGACTAAAAAGAATAAAATAAAGAGGGGCAAAAATAAGATTTTTAAAAACCACGTTTTTATAAGTGGACTAAAAAGAAGAAAATAATTTGATTTAATATGACTAAAAACGTGGGGAGGATGCTTCAAAATCCCATTCTAATTTAGAAATACAACACACAGATAGGTGTTTGATATAAAAATTAAAGATTTATAATTTAGAAGGCAAAAGAGAGATCTATAAATGAGAGAATGAGTGAACTGCATATGTAAAACCTCATAAGCACCCACCCCCGTTTTTAGTCATATTAAATCAAATTATTTTCTTCTTTTTAGTCCACTTATAAAAACTTGGTTTTTAAAATCTTATTTATACCTCTATTTATTGCATTTCTCTTTGTTATGGCGGATCGTTGATGATACTTGAGAAATTGACATTTGATGTTTTAGTTATCATTGCTCATAAAAAGTTGTAATTGGGGGTATATTCTAAGAAGGAGTAACAAAAAACTTATTTAAATTGAGTTGCAAAAAATGTTTTATTATAATTAGTTTCATTTTAATCCGTCTTTGACAGTGTTTCTATAATAACTTTGAGATATCGTCCCTATCATCACCATGACAGACAGTCCATATAAACACAGTGTAACTATTTTTACAACATAGATTTTTCAGTGTTTGGATTTTCAAAAAGAACTTCATTATATAAATCAACATAAAACAGTCTTTATATAAAATAATCAACTAAAGTACTACAAAAAAAGGGAATTTTAAAGAAAGAATTGTTAAGGGCGATAAGCGATATTTGCATTAACTGTATGAAATAACATTTATTTTCATTTATTGATAATTATTAGTTAATATTAATTTTAACAAGCAAAGTCTTAATTTTATATTTGAGTATATCTTTAGGATGGAGGAGGCTACAGACAGGAGAAAAGCCAAAACATTTGGAAGCACAGAACTCGTGTGTAAAACCTGTGGTAAAGACTGTCACTCAAGGATAGGACTGCACAGCCCCTCGAGGAAATGCAACCCAAGCCACCAGTTATGCACCATCATCTCTCGAGACGGAAGAATGCCGTTCAATATCTTTAAATATTTACCTTTAACGCTCCCTAACTCTTAATTGTAGCCAGTCTGAAAACTAATGCAACCGTGTTTGATGGATGGCTTCTCTATTTCTCTTTAACACATTACATTCACGACTTTTTAAAAATCTTTTTCTGTTTCCCTTTTTATGTCTCTCTAGCTCTGAATCGCTTCTATTTTATTGCTTTGTTGCTCTTTCTTTCAGTTTTTCTTAATTTCCAGCTTCAGTTGTTCAGCTCGTTTTCTTTGCATGCGGGCTAAGGAGAAAGGCTTATTAATTCCTTAATTTCATCATTAAATGATTTATGCCTTTACCTCCTTCATGTCTTCATAGTTGACAACCAGGACGGGTTGGTCGGGGTTGGACTTGATCATGTGTAGTCCTTGTAGTAGTAGAAGTAGTCGCCGTACTCCCCTGCATGGGAAAAGAGAGACAATCGTTGTATTGAACCGATTCATGAAATACTGGGTAACCGCACGTTATGATTATACATGACACTTGTTCATTATGACGGATTTAAATTTGTGTTTCATGTTGTATAGGGTGATATGTATGAGATGTGTTTGATGATGTACATAAATCCCTAACACTTCGCGGAACACTTTTCACGGATTCAGTGCTTCGCGTGTTTTTAAATTTACTATTACTGTTAGAAAAGGTGTCCTAAGAAATGGCACCGCCATCTGAAGATACGTTATATACAGTCATCGCAGTAAATGTTATCATAGCCTTTATCCTCATTTTTAATGCACGGTATATCATCACGTCATATATAACTTTGAGTACCTCGCTATACAGTAACTATAAACTTATCTACCGATTTCGCATTGCTTAACACTTGGTGTCCCGACTTCACTGACCTTCGCCTATCGCGAGGGTCTCCTGTACGCTTTAAAAGCGCGATAAAACAGGGCTCAGTATGTTTGTTGGTGTGTATTAAAGCCTGTATGAGGATGTATTCACCTGTGTACGTTAGTTTTAGTATGCGAGTATGTTTAATTGTGCATGAGGGTTTTTGATGGGGTATATTAATGCTTCTCAAATATGAGGTACGCGGACCGGTGCTGGTCCATGGGCCATCCGATGCCGGTCCGCTTGTGTTACTAAGTAAGGACATTTCGCTACCACATCAGTACAGGCAAAATAGTTCACCGGTCCATGGTGCAATGGAAAAAATTCCTACCAGTCCGCAATTCTAAAAAGTGTGAGAAGCACTCGTATATATGACATTGTGTCTGAGGGTGTATATGAGGATGTGTATGCGGCTGTGATTAATTTAAAAAAAAATCCCTTCTTACTATAATTGTTATGGTAGTTTAATTCTTATCCTTGAAATATTTTATACCTACTGAAAAGAAAAGAATAACTTTTAGTTTTGATGTTTTCTTGTGTTCATCCTCTTTCTGATTATTATTTTTTTTAAGCTTACTAATATTTAAGAAAATCTGACAATATAATACTGCTATATTTTTTTTAAAGTCCCATAACCGATGGTCGTAGGGGGTCCTCATGTTTCCATTAGAACTTACTAGGGTCTTGATAGACCTTGGTGGGCGCCCCATCTCTCTTCCAGGTCAGCGGAGGACTTTCTTAGCGTTAGTCATTCATCATTTTTAATGTGGCTTAAACGTGGGCTCGATCCAACGCCCCGCAGCTTGTGAGGCGAGCGCACTATTGACTTCGTTCTCCGTATATATATATATATATATATATATTTCTTGTGTACAATCAGCTGGCTCACCTTCAATAAACGTATACCTTCCCTGGTTGTCAACAATTTTGTTATCATTCGTAGGATGTGTAAATTCTGTTTAGACATTATCACAGATATTTTCAAACAACTGAATCAGTCTTAAAAAACAAAAAACATAAAAAACACAACAAAAAAAAACACTAGAATCACCTTTTATAGTATAAGCTCATTCAAAAGAAAAAAAATCATATTTATAATCCATTTGCTTGCAGTTATTTGTCTGAAAAAGCTCCTGAACTTCAGAAATAACATTTTATCTGCATCTATATTTCTACAATGTGTTATGCACATTTTCTGTAATAACAATATAGTAATTGTGAGCACTTTGAACAGCTATGTAGTTTATGTAACATACAAGTCGATTGTCTTGATCTACAACAGTATTACTGTTGAAAAGATTGTAATAACAAGACAGAATATTTTTTTTTCAAAGTAAGATAATCATTAATGTGTATTATCTTAAAATTTAAATTTGGTTATTTGTAAATTTTTATTTTTCAACTTGTATTACTTTTAATTTTTTTTTAAAACCTAAACTTCACAAGGAAATGTTTATGAAATAGGCTAATCTTTCTTGATTTTGGTCACTTATATCGCCATACATTATTGAAGTTTTTAATTTAAAAAATATTTATTACTTGGACAAAGCATTCTGATCTGGAAGTGTTCAGTTTTTTTTGTTTTTTGTTTTTAAATAAAATTTCCTTACCTTTAAAATTAAATGTAATATTATTGAAATAAAGCCTTTTTTACGGAGCTTAAAAAAACTTATTTATATACATTATAGGAATTTATTTTTAACTAAAAATGGCGCATTATGGATAAATTATGCTAATAAATTTAACATTTGTCTGTGATTGTATATAACTTTATTTCCGCCATGCAAAATTTTTGGTGAAATCTAAATAAAATTTTGGACATCAACGAATATACAAGTCGGGATAAAATCTCTTTACTTGTCTCCGGACAAAATAATACACTATCTTTAAAACCAATGAGTATAGCTTTCATAAGTGCTGTAAACATATTATTGTTTTTTAACATTGACATTTGCATTACGCTTGGCTACAAATTCTCCATTAACTGTATGGCCCTAATCACATTCAATGATGAATACCATCGTGGTGTTTTATCCTTCGATTCGAACCTCGTTTAAGCTGGAGTTAAACTATTTCTCCGTGTCCCATTCTTGATGCAACCATCAGTACAGTCCAGCCGTAATCATATTTAACATTTAAGTTTTCCCCGCTGTTAATGAGCCAGTTGGACATCGTGTTTATCTCCACGTTTTATTGCAAATATGAGTGTAGTCAAACCCCTCGCATCCTTACTGTCCAAATTTGAATGACACAAAGAATAAAATTGTTGCATATTAGAGTGTTTATCGTGCATCGCAACACTCTACGCGTTTGTATTTACATCAGCTACTCTTGTTGTCATGCTCGAAATAAGCATCTAGTATTTCCTGGCTGTTTAAATGACGATGTGCCAACATCAGTCACTTTATTGTTCTTATTTTTGTGATTGCCATCCTCTATTAATCTTTTCCTCGATTTTGATGTAACCGCAATATGCTGCTAATATGAAAGGGGAAAAATCTTCTGTAATACTCTTATATAAATTCTTTGGACATTTGGTGACATGTTTTTTTCTCGCTCTCTTTAATGAATTTTGCATGCATAGTGTATTCCATTTTGCGGGAATCAATAAACATAATTAACATAAGTAACTTATCCGTGTTTGATAATACGAAATATTAAGCTTGCTGAAATGTACACAAAGTATTTCATAATAATTATAAATCCTCAAATCCTATTTTTACATCGTTCCCTTTTCAAAAATTAAAATATAAGCATAAAACAATGATGTCATTTAATATTTTTATACAAAATCGATCGCAGCGCCACCTAACATAACCTAAAAATATTATATGACGTCATATCCGTTACATCCACACATATATACATACATACATACATACATACATACATACATACATACATACATACATACATACATACATACATACAGACGACGGGAATTGTGTATATTGATTGATCATTATATATATAAAGATCTAACAAATCAATTAAAGTAATTAAAAAACTGATTCCAAAATTTGAGAATGTCCCTGATCAAAACTCGAAAGATCTTAAAAGAAGATGAAGTCTCTTTATATTTTATTTCAAGCATAATGACCATTAAAATAATTCTCTAAAAAATTGAATCACACAACAAGCTTTTCTTTATTATTATAATAATTTTTTAGATGATTAAAGTTTTAACAATTTTTCAAACAATGGGACTAATTTTTTTTTAAATTATTTAAATTCGTTCACAAGAGCTCTAATAAAATAAAATAGTTGTTAAGTAAGAAATATTCGTTTGTCCCCCCTTAATCAAGACACCGCATTAACATTTAAAAATCAATTCCTTCGTTGAAGTGTCGAAGAGAAAAAGAGGGAGGGGGTGGTATATTTTTCCCCGCACCTACAACACCCATGACATGATAATTTAGGGGACTTTACCCATACATTTCTTATCCATCCATCTATATAAATGAAAGTATTAATGTATCTATGTTCGTCCTTTATGGTTTACTACACCATTCGTCCTATCGCCATATAACTTTGGGAGATTGTTGAGTACACTCTCGGGATGGTAACAGGTGAATTTCTTTTCAACATAAACACTCATCGGGGACCGGGTGCAAAAAAGTGTGTTTTTGTGTGTGTGTGTGTGTGGTTTTTTTTTGTGTGTTTTTTTTTAAATATGATGTATATAAAAAATTAGTTTAAGCGTTAGCTACTGGGGATATTTGATAAATCTTGACCAAACTTGGTATATACAATATTGATAGCCCATATTAAAATAATATTTGGCATTGAACTCCTAATGTCTATTAATTCTGGGCTGGGGATCTCAAATTGTTTTATCTTAAACGTTTAAGATTTTATTTCCGATTCAATTTGACGCGATCTTGATAAATATTGAAAAAAATTAATTTGTTATTATCCATATTCAAAATGTATATTTTGCACCAATTGCATACAGGGCTACTAAATTTGTTTATTGACCAAATTTGCTATATACATATTATTTTATTCATCTGATCGTTATGAAATTTGGAGAAGTTTTGAATACATTCAAAGAAAGATTTTTTTTTAAATGTGGCTCGGGGGTCCACAATGTCAATCTTTCCTTGAAAATTATAAAACAGTATATTCATTATGATCCAGACTGATATTTTATTGGATTTAAATTTACATCTTGCACCGTTTGGGCCCAGGGGCCCTTAATGCAATTTCTTTCCTTAAATCAGCTATATAAATATCATATCAAACATCAGCTACCTGCACCATTCATCCTATTAACATGAAACTTTAGGAAGTTGTTGACTTCCCTTCTGCATACGCTTCTGGCAAAATTTTCGTTGTTGTTGTAAATAAGACTCATGGGGAGAGGTGGGTTGGGGGCCCAAAATGTCATATTTTCCTTAAGCGAGCTATATAAAAAGTTAGGTAAATGTATAATTTAAAAATAGTAGGCCTAATAATAAAAAAAAACACTTAGCTGCTGTTTTTACCACAGCTAAGTGTTTGTTTTAAATTATTATTATTATTTCGTTTTATTTGTTTCATTTGTGTACTATTTTTCCGTTGAGGAAGGCTCTTTGCCGAAACGTTCGCTGTTGTGTTACGTCCTGTCAGGCCTACTAATAACCTGTTTTTATATTATACATTTACCTATTTAAAAGCCTGATTGCAGTCTCACCCTCATTATTTTATATAAAAAGTTACTAGGTTAATGGATGGATCTTGACCTAATTTAGTACATAAAATCTTGACGGTCCATATTAAAAATACTATGGGATATTGAACTTTTATTTCCATTAATATTTGGCTAAGGGTCCAAACTAATTATTATTCTTATCATTATTTTTGGTAAATTTTAAAAGTGTTTTATCCATTAAATTTTAAACAATTTGACAAATATTAAATCACATATCCATTATGATCTAGATAGCAATATAAAGGGATTTTAAAAATTACATCTTGTACCATTTGGGTTCCTGGGCCTTTTATGTATTTTTGTGTGTGTGTGTGATAAAAGTTTTAAAACTATTATTTGTTCAATAGATCGCACTGGTAAATTTAATGATTTTTAAAGTAAAATTCAAATATTTTTTTTTAAATGTATACTGAGATCGTTGCAAAGCGTGAAGGGTCTGCTAGTAGTCAATAAATGTTGAGTGATAATTGAGTTTGTTTCTCTGTCAGCGATGATTTTACATAACTTAAAAATAAAAATTGATATATATGTAAACGAAATGCTTAGCCTTTTATATTAAGCTTTTAAAAAATATAAACCCCCAATTTCAATTTTTATAACACATTAAAAAAATTAACAATAAGAAGTAAAACTCAACCTGACAGACACGTTTTATCCCCACACAGCTCTACCATTGAAGTATTGATTGCAAATTCACTGGCATTTTAAATTCATAAATTACTTGATATTTAGACATGAAAGCCCGCTCCGATAAAAGACGCCTGCCCAGAGACCGGATTCTCTGCCATGGATACCATTGTTCCCATTAGAAACAAGCAATCTTTAGCTCCAGTCAAGCGTAGCGCTTCCAATCCATAATGAACTTTGCCTCGTTTGGTCAAATCGAATGTACTGATAAAATAGTTATCCCTCCACACTCACCCAAGTTTTCTTATAATCAGTATTAGCGGTTAAGTGTTCCTGTTATTTTAAAAGAATTGTTAAATTAAATTGCAGTAAAATCTAGTTTAAAAAGCTATGTTTAGTTTTCTTTTAGAACCGAGATATCAGTATTGAGGATAAGAAAGTCAGACCACATCAAACCGGTTCCTAGGAACCTTCACTAGCTTCCTGTGGTCGAGCGAAAAGATTACAATAATTTGCCAGGGCTGTAAGGATGGATACCCGCCGCAGAATTTGAAGGAAGAAAAATCTCTAAATTGATGCTTTACTTCACGCAGTCCCTTCTGAAAGTTCCTGAGTGGATATACACAGGATGAAGTTCCTTGGCGACTGATCATATCGAATTGCCGTCACCAAATTTTAGTAAAGTCTAGCAAAATTTTTGAGCGACACAAATAATAAAATTTAAAATTAAAAGACATTTTTTGAGATTTTTTTTAACATTAAAGTACAACGAACATGCTGAATTAGTATGGATAGTGTTAGCACTTTAGAAGATAGCCATAAATATCATTATCATTTTTTCATCGTTGTATAAACCAAAAATACAAAATACACAAACTTATTGTGTAATGAAAACATGAATTTTAATTAGGGCTCGGAAATTAACGTTAATTTCTCGATTAATCGTTACATTTTTTAAAACTGTTTATTTAAACTGTTTATGTGTTCTCTAAAACGATCTCCAAGACGACAGCAAAAATCACGTTGCGACTTGTGCAAGTGAACCCATCTTTTATTTTGAATTTTTCAAGAGGGAAAGAAATGCTATTCCCTCTAGACCCCTTTGATGATAAGATCGAATCAATAGAGGTATACTTAGACCGGTTCGAACAACTGGCTAAGATGTATGAGCTCCCTGAAGATAAATGGAACTTAAGATTGTCCCCACGTCCTTAAAGGGAAAGCTTACGAAGTATATTCCAGGCTAGCTGAGGAGGATGCCAAAAGTTATGTTGCCTTACGATCAGCTCTGCTAGTCAAATACGAATTAACAGCCACAACCTACTGGAAGAAGTTCAGAGCAGCCAGGCTGGAGAGATCGGAAACTTATAGTCAGTTACTGGAGAGACTCAGTAAATACTTTAACACATGTCGTACTCTGGGAAAATACCCAGAGACGTATCAAGGAATTATGGAGATGATGTTGGTGGAGCAGCTTAAAGAATGCATGTCTCCAGAAGTCAGGATATTCATGGAGGAGAACGGGGCCACGCAATTAAATAGAATAAAGGAATTAGCAGACAGGCATATAGCCGCACATAAGGAAAATAAAGATAATATGAGAAGGAAAGATAATGGAAATTCTGGGAATGGTCAGGCACAGAGGAATGAAGGAGGAGTAGAACCAGCTCTACCAAGCTACGATGGGGGAACAGGAAACTCCAATAGGAATTTTTCCCAGACGTCTGCTCCATCGAATAGAAGTCGCACTTGGTGCAAATACTATCAAACATCTTCTCACAATAGTAATGAATGTCAACGAAGGAAATTGCAGCAACCCAGTCAGTCTATGACTAAATCCAGACCACCTCCGCACACAGTAGGAACGATCTTTGCTTGGCCTCTCACGGAGGAAAATAAGAAATATATTGAACTCTCGTGCGAGCAAGTTTCTAGTCAACGGTCAATCAGCCAAATGTCTATACGACACAGGATGTTCTTGCGATGCAATTGTAAATAGGTCATTGATCAGCCCCGAGAACATGACAGATGAAACTATGGAAATCAAATGGATCAATTTGAATGAGTCCTCAAAAGTGTTTCCTGTAGCTCGCATACGAGTGGAGACTAGTTTTGTTAAAGGAGTAATCCATGCAGCTGTGATGGATACTAGAGAATTTGACTTAGTATTAGGAAATAAATACTTCACATTGGAGGAGTTGAGGAGGAGATATCAGGACAAATTGGAAGCATCCAGAGATGAAGCCATGCCCTTACAACAGGAAATTACTTAAATGAGTGAAAGATCACCCAGAAGGAATAAGGCAGAAACAATCAAGGGTCCTGTTGGAACCAACCGTAACTATTATAGAGAACGTCATAATAACAAGAGACAACCTTACTTGAAACCCATGAACGGTAAATGCCCAAATCCTCCAGGTATGCCTCCTAACAATAGTGATCATGTTGCTGCTTCTGTGTTTATAAAGAATAATGTGGATCAAAGTAGAAGAATGACAAGAAAGCCTTTATTAAATCCCAAATCATTGTATGGAAAAAATATTGGGAATGACAGTAGTAACATAAGAATGGTTAACCAACCCATAAAGAAGCAACAGCCACAGTCTCACCTACCCATGATTAAATGGACTATATCTGCAACCCAAAACAATAGGATTGAACCAAGGCATAAGCTTAAGGTAAATCCAAAACAAAAGGGACCTGTCCAAAGAGCCACTGTCAATCCAGTTAGCAATAATGATAGCAAGAAGGAAAACAAATTGAAAGATAGGATTAGGGCTCTGGAAGAAGATTATAAACAAATGAATATTACTTTCAATCAGGCTCTCATAACTAGGGATGATGAAGTAGCTTTATTGAACAAGCAAATTAAAGAATTACAGCATGCAAATCTTTCAATGAGAGAATCAAGACCTGAGGAGATATCTCAATTGGTCAGTTCAATGAAAGATATAGAACTGGAACTTGATACTGTCAAACATCAGTCACAATTATTGAGAGCTGAATTGAATATAAGAGATTTTTCAATGTCTAAGCTACAAACTCAATCAAATGACTGGAATCAGAAGTATGTGGATTGCTGCAACAATCATAGTGAAGTTGAGAAAAGGTTAGATGATCTTTATAGTTATATAAAAGATCTGGATACTCTAAGAAAGAAGGGATTACCAAATCATGAATTAAGAGAAGATGAAAAGCAAATCAGGACTGAGGCGGAATCAAACCAAAGTCAGATACGAAGAGTAACAGATTCAGGAATGGAAGATAGTGATAGAGCAATTAAAGTGGAGAAAGAAAGATTGGAGAGAAATCGGGGAAAAAGGAAAAAGATACTAGTGATGTCCCACCACACAAGGGAATCTACCCCATCACAGTTTCCACCTGCGTTAGGCACCACTGTGACGTTCCACCTACCCGGGGAAATTACCACTTTGTTGAGTATCTAAATATAGGTTTGAGAATCGTTGTATTTTAGAACCGTTGGGAGATAGGGGTTCAGACTTTGGGTAGGACACTAACCTTTTATGAACAAAGACAATGTTTGTAAACGCTTGTGAGGGACACTTACATTTGAGGGACAAAGGAAAAGATGTAGGAATGCGGGTGAGAGGCCAACTAAAGTTTTCAGGTCGAAATCGATACTTCGGCTAGGCCAATTTTAGTAGGGATGCTGTTTTGTATTTGTGTCGGGGGTCACCCAAAAGTTATTGGAACGTAGGGCTTAACCAATAAGAATTAAGTTTGTCACATGTACCATCCATGGGACGAAAGGTTCAACCAATGGGAATTTAGGGCAGGCGTGGGTGAGCGGTCCTTATATACTGGGACATATGACACATTCGCTCCTCTGCATTCCAAACCCTTGTAGGACGGGTCTTGAGAAGGGAGCCTTGCTGATGTGCAGGTTGGACTTAGATTATACTTAGGATATAGTCAAATCTATAATTGTTATGTTGAAGTAGATGTAGTATTCTTTTATATACTATATATTCATTAATTGGTTATTCAGTTTTATGACAATTTATGTGTACGTTATTTCAGCAAGTAAGTGTAGGGTAGTGTACCTACATTGGAGCAAGTAAGTGTAGGGTAGTGTACCTACAGTGGAGCAAGTAAATGTAGGGTAGTGTACCTACATTGGAGCAAGTAAATGTAGGGTAGTGTACCTACAGTGGAGCAAGTAAATGTAGGGTAGTGTTACCTACAGTGGAGCAAGTAAATGTAGGGTAGTGTTACCTACAGTGGAGCAAGTAAGTGTAGGGTAGTGTTACCTACAGTGGAGCAAATAAATGTAGGGTAGTGTTACCTACAGTGGAGCAAGTAAGCGTAGGGGCTAGCATAGCCAAGCTTACGTAGTATAGAAGTTTGAGCACCGGACGTGCCACTGGCAAAAGTGGGCTATACAACCCTGAGCCGGACAGAAGACTACTGTTTGGTAAACAGTGCAGCCAGCTGTGACGCTGTCAGTCACTGGAGTCGTAGAGGGACGTGGTGTTACCGGCCTCCCAGACGATGAATGGGTTAATAGCATCGCTGACCACTGAGGCGGAACATGGACTGACCCCGTGACCTGAGACCGTGTGTGATGTGAGATCGGCAGACATACAACTGGAGCTGGCCGATTAAGAAGTCATAGAATGTATTTGTGAAGTTAAGTTGTAATCTGATTGTATTTACTATTAGAGTTATTGAGCTATAGTCTATACATTATATTGTGGAATCTATTCCAATGTGTATTTATATGATTTACTTAATGTAATTAAATATTCTCTCTGTTGTGTACAGAGGTGTTTTGTGTGCTTATTTATATGTATTAGGTATTGTAGCGTAGTTCTATACTAATACTTAATACTGGGGGCTAGAGCCGATTAGAGGTAGATAATATAAAGATAACATTTTGTAAGTAGTCTGGGAGCTCAATTAGCATCCCGTAATCTGTAACCCTAGACAACAAGAGTCATATACAAGTATTGATGTCTATAGAATATAGTCCACAATATTTAACAGTGGTATATAGACATCTGTTGTATCCATCGGTGTTATGTTTCCATATACAGTAAATTCATTTCTTAACATTGGGAGCTCGTCCCACAGTTCGTAACACACTTCACAGGATCAATCAGGAATGAAACAAACAGGGAATGAGACCCTAAAGAAGGAATTAAAAGAGAATAACCAGGAGTTCATATCAGATAATGATATGCTAAAGAGAGTTGCAGAGATGGATGATAGTGACGAAGCTTTCACCTATATCAGAATGCGGGTGTTAAAGTGCCTACAACACGGTTACCAAGTTGTTCGAGCCATCAATCTAATGACTCAGAACTAAAAGGTACCCACGAATAATAGAAAATTATTAGCTGGGTGGGATTGGGAGTGTCAGTTCCTGCCACTGGAATCCTTGGATAAATATGGCCAGCAATAACCTACAAACATCAATTTGTCAGTTCATCACTTGATAATTCACCTTGCCGGATGAATTATCTCAAAAAGGGGGCCTCTGTGACGAAATTTATGTACCTCCAAATTTATGTTACACCGTAATACATAAACAATGCAAGGGAATGAACTCTGATTAATTAAATTATCAAAATACAATCAGCGGAAGCTAGTAATTAGTCATCTACGGGGTACTCACTTACTACAACAAGGACTAACGGACTGTGAGTGAGATCCAATCAGAACGTAATTGGATTCCACGTCATCTGAAGCTTATAAATACCAGAACAGATGAGAAGTCGGTCCTTTTTCCAGCCAAGATCTCTTTGAGGTTGATCACCGACATAGTGACTACACTCTCAATCTAACGGACTTGGTACTTCATTATTGAATCGGAAAGGCCAACTTTTCCAACCAGCACCGACTGGTTCCTGGTGCCCGGTGAATCCAGCGATCTGATCGACCCACTACACAGTCGTGCAGAATCCTGACCACTCCCACCAGAAGGAACTGTTGCATATAGAGACCAGGCTTAGGCGGATTGTCCTTAGCTGAATATGACCTGATTTTCAAACAGTAAACTACTGCCAGTGGAATATAGACTAATATTCCATTGAAGCCAATCAGTCGCACAATCGCACTGATTGAAGTCGATTTGACACCATATCCAATTGTGCAAATTGAAACCGGCCACGAGTATCATATACTTCGCCGATGCCAATACGACATACTATGTCGGTTGAAGTCGTCTTATCATAGGCGAAGTTTTATTCATTATTAGGAAGATAATGTGTTAATTAAGAGAAACAGTAGAAATCGTTGAACCAGCAGAGTACACAGGGAACCGTCCAACTACAGCAGGAGGGGATCGTGATATTCATCAACGGGACTCCTGGGACTCTAACATTAATATAAGTATACATAAATGATGAACATTAAGCTGGGGCATAGCCTGATGATGATAACGATATGATAAAGGGGACCATTAATAGACTGTATTAAACTATTGCTAGATTGATTATATTATGGGGGTTTATACTGGGCTTATTCTGGATCATTGAACAATTCGTTTATAACAATTCATTATCAAATTGGATCTGTAAATATAATTAAATTTCATTATTTGATATAAATTACTTGGTTTCTTATATATATCGACTGTGAGGAGGTAGTTAAAGGTATTCTTGTGAATAAGGATCGATCCGTGTGATCACTTATAATACAACTCCTAGACCACTAAGCCATTTAAAATATACACTAAACATCTTTATCACCACATCCTTAAAATGTGTTTTCACTTTAACTCTAAATGCCAAATCTGATTTATGTTTGTCGATTGTGAGAGCAATGATAAATGATTTGTAAGGCCGTGTAAGTGCCGCCCATTATTTCGAATAAAAAATAGATGCGTTGTCATGACAGCATGACGTCAAAATTTGTATAGAGGCATCCCCATGGGACGGATAACTCTATTGATTAATTCTTTCTTGGCTACGTTGATTGAACAAGTTTCAAGTTCCAACACGAGAGAGAGAGAGAAAGAGAGAGGGGGAGAGAGAGAGAGAGAGAGAGGAGTGTGAGAGAGAGAGTGAGAGAGAGAAAGAGAGAGAGAGGCGTCCTATACATGCAAGATATGACAAGTCTATGACTTCATCAGACTTGTCTCGGTGGTATATCATGCACGCAAAGTTAATCATGTTTGCACATTGTCTACACACACAAAAATCAATCAATATAATTTAATAACTTATTATCAGAGATATTTGCTAACAATCGAGTAGCTTCAATGAAACAGAGGTGTACATAACATCCACACCGAGGGCGGGATTATGGCAACCCACATAACACATGTGATTTTATACCTTGTTGTCTGTCATGGTCTCACAGCATGGACAATAAATAAATTGTTTAAATAATATTAAAACACATACTTTTTGTTATTTGTATTTCAAACAGAAAAATATATTGCAACACTTTTGAGTACCCAAAAACTTCCTAAAGTTTAATGTACGTGGGATAAATAAAATGTATTTAATATTCAGACTTCTTAAAAAATAAAAAATAAAATAAGGACCGTTGTAATATCGTTGTAATATGTAAAGTTCAAAACAACATATTATTATATTTTGAATTATGGTAAATATATTTGTTACCCAACATTTGTTTTCAAAAATCGAGTGAAATCGAATGGTTAAAATGTCTTAAACGTTTACGAAAAAGAGATTAGGGGTCCTCGGCTACAAAAGATTGAAAAAATATAATTTTAATGTCTTATCGAAATTAAATGTAGGTCGTCAAGATTTTATCTTCCAGATTTTGTAAAAATACATTCGCAAAATATCCAACGTTTTTTTTTGTAATTCACCTCATTTAAGGTGAAAAATTTACATTTGTGTGCCTGGCCCCCAGTGAGTGATAATTAAACAAAAAAATGGCCTGTTACCATCCCGAGAGTGTACTCAAAAACTTCCCAAAATTTTATGCTTCTACATAGACGGGAAGTTGGAGAATTTTTGATGATTAACTTTTTATATAAGGAAAAATACATTTGGGCCCCCGGCCCCAATGAGTGGAAATTTAAATATTATTTTTGCATATTACCATCGCGGCGGTGTACTCAACAGTTTCCAATTTTTCATGCTTTTACCTATGCAGGAAATTGGAGAATTAGTGATGAGTTAGTTTTTATAAAAGAAAAAATATATATATTTGGGCCCCCAGCCCCCATTGAGTGATAATGATTTTGTCCTAACTCGGGTTGGTTAGATAGATTACAGTTAAAAAAGTTTTAAATATGTTCTTTTATACTAAAGTACGTTAGTTAACAACTGTTTATTGACTTTTTATTTGACTTGTTATAGAATTATGATATACTATAGATAACCCGTCAACAATGAAGAAAATCTTTTTTGGTTAGAGTTCAATATAAAATTACTGCTGTAAAAATTAATTAATTTTTAATATGTGTTTACCATTCAATTTTTATATTCGATAGCAACGCTACCTAACAGTTTTATATATACATACAGATTTAGACTTACATTAAATTATTCAAGCAAATCATACTTTCAACCGTAACGGTGTTTTAAAATTTGAAATCAAGATGTGATAGAAAAAGAGAGAAGATGTTAAAAAGAGATAGCTGTAAAACAAAATCGATCGCAGCGCCACCTAACAGCACTATAAAACAAAATCGATCGCAGCGCCACCTAACAGCACTATAAAACAAAATCGATCGCAGCGCCACCTAACAGCACTATAAAACATAATCGATCGCAGCGCCACCTAACAGCACTATAAAACAAAATCGATCGCAGCGCCACCTAACAGCACTATAAAACAAAATCGATCGCAACGCCACCTAACAGCACTATAAAACAAAATCGATCGCAGCGCCACCTAACAGCACTATAAAACAAAATCGATCGCAGCGCCACCTAACAGCACTATAAAACAATATCGATCGCAGCGCCACCTAACAGCACTATAAAACAAAATCGATCGCAGCGCCACCTAACAGCACTATAAAACAAAATCGATCGCAGCGCCACCTAACAGCACTATAAAACAAAATCCATCGCAGCGCCACCTAACAGCACTATAAAACAAAATCCATCGCAGCGCCACCTAACAGCACTATAAAACAAAATCGATCGCGCGCCACCTAACAGCACTATAAAACAAAATCGATCGCGCGCCACCTAACAGCATTACATCGATACAGACAACGGGAATTATGTATATTGATTATTATTGTCTTCAGCCAGTGAATGTTAGTCAAGAAGTAAAGTTATTAATGTTAGCCAGTAAAGCCAGTGTGGTGTGGGGGTGGGGGAGGTAGGTTCTCTGGACAGACCGCAGTGTGGGGGAGGTAGGGTCTCTGGACAGACCGCAGTGTGGGGGAGGTAGGGTCTCTGGACGTACCACAGTGTGGGGGGGGTAGGGTCTCGGGACAGACCGCAGTGTGGGGGGAGTTAGGGTCTCTGGACAGTCCGCAGTTTGGGTGGAGTTGGTGTCTCTGGAGTTGGGTGTATGGACAAAGCCTGTGGTTTAAAATTGACGACTGGCGACGTTTCATTTTCATTTTTGAGTTAGTTGATGTGGATATGGTGTTATCCTACCATGAACTTCACAGGTCACCCTACACTTATTCCCGTCCTTGGAGGGCTTTGTTTCTAGTTTCATTTATAACCTTTATAATTTAATTTATTTTACGCTATGAGTTTAGTAGCTTTTGACGCCTATTTGCCGCCCTTTTAGGGACCGTCCATGAATGACGTCACGCACCGGGTAGGGTCACACATTTTACGTCACATCAAAACTCGCATCTTTAAATAAAAGTTCCACTAATGACGTTTTACATGGCTTCAAGCGTGTTACGATATTAGAATCCATCCTTACACTATAAACATATTTAAATGACAAAAAATTAATTATTTGAAATATACTCATTTTCAAATAGAAAATACTGCTTTTATTGGGGTTGGGAAGCTTTGTGACGTCATTTTGAAGAAGTGGTCTAAGTTTTTGTGACGACGAGGGAGTGAAAAATTAGCCAACATCACGTGACGTCATTTATGAACAACCCCTTACGATATGAATGTGATGGTTTTTATAAATTAATAAAAATGAATAAATAATTGTAATTGAAACGAATTAAAGGTGGAGAACATTGTTACCATTGTATGCCCTATTTATTTAGGCAGTAATAAAAGTGGCGGCATAAGCTGATATACTTACAAGTACACATTTATAAAAAGACAATATACTTTTTATAAAGACTACAAGAAAGTAATTGAGAACGCAGCACAAATGAGACAAATCATATTCCAATTTTACACCCGAAAAACATTACCAATTAATGTGCTTTTATTTTAAAATCCCTTATATTAACTTCACCGCCGTCTCTCTCTGTCGTTCGTCGTCGGGCGGTCAGAAAAACAAAAGTAAATAAAACAAACCCGTAAAAACAAAGTTTTTGACTATAAATCCCTTATATATGAGACATAACTAAAAGTATTGATTATGTGCAAACGCGACAAACATTTACAGACTGAAACCGAAATTATCTCCCCTGGCTTAAAACTAGGGGGATGGGTGTGGACATGGACGGGTGGCGTCAACGGGTTAACTCACTTCCAGGTGATTTACCTGGTTAACACGAGATGTGTTCACCTGTGGCTGTCGTGAAGTCAATTGACCCGTACAATCTAAACAATAGCGACTTCTACATATAGTTTTATATAGATAAACTAAAAATGCATTAATTTAATTACGGTACGTTCGATCGATCTGAAATTTTGATACGATGCATTGTTAGGTGACACGGGTCCGTGTTGCAAATTTCAGCTTGATGGCATGACGTAAAGTTGGTCATTTTTTACTTCTGTTTTTCCGCGGTGCCCCGCCCAAGAGTAGGCGGTGAAGTTAATATAAGGGATTTAATAAAACAAACCCGTAAAAACAGAAGTTTTTGACTATAAATCCCTTATATATGAGACATAACTAAAAGTATTGATTATGTTCAAACACGACAAATATTTACAGACTGAATCTGTCTTAACTCAACTTTGTTTTATAACCCGAGGGGGGTGAGGGTGGGAGAGGGGAAAGGTCTGGTCACCGATCGCTGGACCCAACTAAGCCTGACACGTAAAATGTAAACAAAAGCACGCCGGTACATCGCGTCAAGGCCCGAACTGAGCTGTCACGAGAAAAAAAACAATAACAAACTGTGAAATTGAATTACATACCTCGAATATAGATAAACTAAAAATGCATTTATTTAATTACGGTACGTTCGATCGATCTGAAATTTTGATAAGATGCATTGTTAGGTGACACGGATCAATGTGACAAATTTCAGCTCGATGGAATCACGGGAAGTGGGTCATTCATGACTTTTGTTTTCCGCCCACCCAAGACAGAGAGAGAGACAGAGATCACGACAGACAGAGAGAGACAGCGGTGAAGTTAATATAAGGGATTTAAAAATGACCCACTTCCCGTAAAGCCATCGAGCTGAAATTTGGCTCACAGATCCGTGGCACCTAACAAAGCATGGCATCAAAATTTCAGATCAATCGAACGTACCGTAATTAAATTAATTCATTTTTAGTTTATCTATATAAAAGTATAATATGTAGTAGTCGCTATTGTTTACATTTTACGGGTCACTTGACTTTACGCAAGCCATCTGTGACAACATCTCGTGTTTTAGCAGGTTTAATTCACTCAGTTTCAGGCTGTAAATGATTGTCGCGTTGGAACATAATAATAATAATAATAATAAATTGATTATTTATATAGCGCTGTATCCCAGTAAGAAACTGGGCTCACATCGCTTTACAGGAAAGAAATAACATACCTATAAGTATTAAATTAACTTTCATATCATAACAAACACAAAAATTACAGTACATTATACATAAGCTACGTTAATCATTTACAAGAAATGTTGTTTCATTAATTTTCAAAATAAATTTTGAAAAGATGTATCTTAAGTGCAGTGTTGAAAGAAGACTTAGTTGTTTGAATACTACGTATGTGTAATGGTAGAGATTTCCATTGTTTGGCTGCACAAAATGTTTTGGTGCGTGTCTTAGGAACAGAGAGAACGCGTGTGTCTGCAGAAGATCGTAGCTGGCGAGTGAGTGAGTAGACCGACAAAAGTTCAGTAAGATACGATGGGCATGAGTCCAAAAAGAAGTTGTGACAGAGAACGGCCAGTTTGTAATCAATACGTGCTTGTATAGGCAGCCAATGAAGTGAGTGAAGAAGTGGAGTAACATGCTCATGTTTTTTAGCCTTGAGCACCAGTCTGGCAGCTGAATTTTGAACTTTCTGTTGTTTTTCAATGCGTTGTTTTGCGCACCTGACAGAATAGAATTGCAATAATCCAAACGAGCTAGTACAAGAGCACAGACTAGAGTGTTTGTTGCATAATCAATACTTTCAGTTCTGTCTCATATATAAGGGATTTTATAGTCAAAAACTTTGATTTTACGGGTCTTTTTTATTTAAATCCCTTATATTAACTTCACCGCTGTCTCTTTCTGTCTGTCGTTCGTCGTCGGGCGGGCGGGAAAACAAAAGTCAAAAATGACCCACTTCCCGTAATGCCATCGAGCTGAAATTCGGCACATGGACTCGTGTCACCTAACAATGCATTGTAACAAAATTTCAGATCGATCAAACGTACCGTAATTAAATTAATGCAATTTTGTTTATCATTATACGACGTATGTAATTCAATAATAATTTCACAGTTTGTTATTGTTTTTTTTTCACGTGACAGCTCAATTCGCGCGTTGACGCCAAATGGGCGATGTACCGGCGTGCTTTTGTTTACATTTTACGTGTCACGCTGAGCTCGGTCCAGCGATCAGTGACCAGACCTTTCCCCTCTCCCACCCTCCCCCCACCGCCGGGTTATAAAGCAAATGGGAGTTAAGACAGATTCAGTTTGTAAATGTTTGTCGCTTTTGAACATAATCAATAACTGTTAGTTTTGTCTCATATATAAAGGATTTATAGTCAAAAACTGTGTTTTTACGGGTTTGTTTTATTATTTATATATTTGTCCCTCTGCCCTGCTCTTCCACTGGGCTTACCAATGTCAAAACAGTAGGACACGTGAGTACTCTGTTCTGATTGGCTTGTTCACGCTTGATCGCACAGCCAGGGTCAGGCACCAGTGTCATGCGTCTCATATGACTCATAGCGTGTGTTTATCTGGTGGTTCTAACAAAGTGATCCAATGGTTCTAAAAATGTTACGTAGAGGTACTCAACACTCGAAATTGGCAAATGCCACCGTTAATATTATAAACTCGACCCGTTCACATATTTTGCTGTCTCGTAGAACAACCATACACAAATTAAAGCAAAAGAAAACACGTTTTTCTGATCAAAAAAGGAATAACGTATTGTTATTTATCACCCTGGTAAAACACATTTGATAAAATAAAGTATAGATATAATAATAATTTCAAATTTAAAGTGACACATTATTATATGAAGCTACTTTAACATTTTCAACCAACAATAAAGAAAAAAATTAATTCAAAGCAAATCTATATACTTAGCATACAGGAGGGATAACATAAGTTTTACAATTAAAAAAAAAGAATATATATGACAAACATTACACCGACAAACTCCTTAAGATACTTTTCTTTGAAACTACAAAAATACTAAAGAAAATCTACATTTGAATAAAATTATAGGTTTTATAAATAAAATTTATTTTAAAGGATGTTAAACGACATATAAAAGTCACAGTACTTTATAAACTGAAACTGTAATTAAAAGTAATTAATTATTTTTAGTTATATTTAATTTCATTAATTCTTCGGAAAAAACATAGGCCTATTTCATTATGCATAGTACAACTATTGATCAAGGAGAACTTTTAAAGTGTATTCTCTGTTACATCGATTTTAAAAAAAAATGAATGTCAATTCATGAAAAAAAAGTTTATTCCACTATTTAAAAATAATAAATTAATAAATTGATAATTTTTATAGCGCTGTATCCCAGCAAGGAGCCGGGCGCACATCGCTTTACATGCAGATAATAAAATACATATAAAATTAAATAAACATTCCTATTACATTAACAATTACACATAAGCTACGTTAATCATTAAAAAAAATGTTGTGTCTTTCATTTTGAAATTAAATTTTGAAAGATGCGTCTTAAGTGCAGTCTTGAAGGACTTGGTAGATGAAATACTCCGGATGTGTAATGGTGGAAAGTTACATTGTTTTGCTGCACAAAAAGACCTTTTTGAAATGACCTTTTGCCAAAAGTTTTAGTTCGTGTCTTAGGAACACAGAGAATGCAAGTGTCTGCAGAAGAGCGTAGCTGACGACTTGGTGAGTAGACCGACAGAAGCTCAGTAACATAGGAAGGGCATGAGTCAGAAAAGAAGTTGTGACAGAGAATGGCCAGTTTGTAATCAATTCGGGCTTGTATTGGTAGCTAATGAAGTGAGCAAAGTAGCGGAGTAACATGGTCATGTTTTTTGCCTTTAGAACTAATCTGGCAGGTGAATTTTAATTTTCTGTAGTTTTTCAATGCATTGTTTTGGCGCACCTGATAGAAGAGAATTGCAGTAATCTATACGAGCTAGTACAAGAGCACAGACTAAAGTTTTTGTTACCATAACTGCTAAGTAATGACGGGTTGAGCTGATCTGAAGAATGGCAGTGTAGGCAGAGCCACAGATGTGATTGATGAAGTTGTTGGTAGACATGTTGTCAGAAATAATATAGCCAAGATTCCTAGTCGATGTTTTGAACAGTATATCAGAACTAGCCACCTGAATAGAATTCGGAAGAGACAAAGTACTGCGGGATTTATTGTTGCAGAATAGGAGTGCTTCTGTCTTGTCATTCAGTTTGAGCTTGCTGAAAGTCATCCAAGACTTTACCTCACCAATGCAAAAAAGAAATTATACAAATTTGCCAGATTGTTTGAATTTGGGTTGTAGGGTCTGCAAACGGATAAATATCTACAATAGTATTCTTTAATAATATTCAATTTTAAAAAAAGCAAAACAAATTCATTAATGTTAGGTAAAACAAAATTATTTTTGAACCTTTTATTTGGCTATATCAGTTTTGCAAGGCATTCATATGTACAGAAGATAAACAAAAATATTTTTTTAATTTAATAATCTATACTAATAAAAGGCCAAGCCCTCACCACTGACTCACTCATTTATCACTAATTCTCCAACTTCCCGTGTAGGTAGAAGCATTAAACTTTGGGAAGTTGTTGAGTAGCCTCTCACGACGTAAATTGGGGTAAAAGAATATTAAAATTAACACTCAAGGGGGCCGGGGGCCTAAAACGCTTTTTTTCCTTATATGGGCTATATAAAATATGAAAATCACTAATTCTCCTATTTCCCGAGTAGGAAGAAGCATGAAACTTTGGGCAGTTGTTGAGTACTAACCCGCGATGGTATCGGGCGAAAAAACCCTTTAATTATCACTTCCTGGGGGCCGGGGGCCCAAATGAAGTTTTTTCCTGACATGAGCTATATAAAAAACTAAAAATCACTAATTCTCCTTTTTTCCGTGTAGATAGATGCATGAATCTTTGGGAAGTTGTTGAGTGCGATGGTAACAGGCGAAACAAATATTTAAATTAACACTTCCTGGGGGCCTTGGGCCCAAAAGTACTTTTTTATAATATTAAAAACTGACTCATCACTAGTTCTCGGATTTCCCGTGTAGGTAGAAACATGAAACTTTGGGAAGTTGTTGAGTACCCTGTCACTACAAATTTTTTTTTAAAAGTATCACCTTCTGTGGGCCCGGGGGCCAAAATGAATTTTTTCCTTAAAAAAGCTATATAAAATATGAAAATCATGAATTCTCCTATTTGCCATGTAGGTAGAAGCATGATATTTTGGGTTGTTGTTAAGTACACTTCCACGGTGTTAACAGTTGAAAACAATATTTAAATTATCAATTACTGGGGGCTGGGGGCAAAAATGAAGTTTTTTCCTTATAAAAGCTGTATAGAACTATAACCTACAAATTCTCATATTTCCCGTGAAAGTAGAAGCATGAAACTCTGCGTAATTCATAAGTACACTTCCGTGATGGTAATAGGCAAAAAAAATATTTACATTAACACTTACTGGGGGCCGGGGGCCTAAATGTAGGTTTTTTTCTAATATTAAAAACTGAATCATCACTAATTCTCCAACTTCACTTGTAGGTAGAAGCATGAAACTTTGGGAAGTTGTTGAGTAACCTCTTGCTGCGATAATTGGAATAAAAGAATTTAAAATTCAATTTCACGGGGGCCGGGGGCCCAAAAACGTTTTTTTCCCTTATATAGACTATATAAAATATGAAAATCACTAATTCTTCTATTTTCCGTGTAGGTAGATGCATGATTCTTTGGGAAGTTGTTGAGTACACGTTCGCGATGGTAACAGGCGAAAAAGATATTAAAATAACACTTACTGGGGTCCGGGGGCCCAAAAGTACTTTATTTATAATATTAAAAACGTGCTCATCACTAATTCTCCAACTTCCCGTGCAGGTAGAAACATGAAACTTTTGGAAGTTGTTGAGTACCCTGTCGAGTAAAAAAATGGCGAAAAAGAATTTTAGAATTCACGCTAACGTGAGGCCGGGGGCCCAAAAGATGTTTTATTCCTAATATGAGCTATATAAAAATTGAAAATCACTAATTCTCTTACTTCCCGTGTAGGTAGAAGCATGATATTTTGGATTGTTGTTAGTACACTTCCACGATGTTAACAGGCGAAAAAATATTTAAATTATCACTTACTGGGGGCCGGGGGCCCAAATGTAGTTTTTTCTAATATTAAAAACTGACTCATCACTAATTCTCAAACTTCCCGTGTAAGTAGAAGCATGAAGCTTTGGAAAGTTGTTGAGTACCTTCTCATGACGAAAAATGGCAAAAAAGAATTTTAAAATTCACACTCTTGGGGGCCCGGGGCCCAAAAAAGCTATTTTTCCTAATATGGACTATATAAAATATGAAAATAACGAATTTTCTTATTTCCTCAGTAAGCAGAAGCATGAAACTTTGGGAAATTGTTGAGTACAATCCCGCGAAAACAATATTTTAATTATAACTTACTGGGGGCCGGGGGCCCAAATGTAGTTTTTTTCTAATATTAAAAACTGACTCATCAATAATTCTCCAACTTCCCGTGTAGGTAGAAGCATGAAATTTTGGGAAGTTGTTGAGTACCCCTTCACGACGTAAAATGGCGAAAAGGAATTTTAAAATTTTAAAATTCATACTCTTGGGGGCCGGGGGCCCAAAAACGTTTTTTTCCTTATACTGAAAATCGCTTTATTCTCCGATTTCCCGTGTAGGTAGAAACATAAAACTCTAGGAAGTTGTTGAGTACACTTCCACGATGGTAGCATGCATATCTTATCTTATCTTATCTGTTACAGACGATCCTTCTATACAGAAGATTATTGCATCCTACGCTTATCTATGGTTTGTTTTTAGTCCTGCATTCTTATTAGAGTTTTAAATGTTGATAAAGTGTTGGCTTTCCTGGTTTCTTCAGGTAAACCATTCCACGCCCGAATTCTGGACGGGAAGAACGAAAATTTGTATGAGTTTGTTCTTGCATACGGAATAAGAAATGTGTTTTTATCCTTATGTCTATCTGAGGGTTGTATTAAGTTATCTTTGTGTTATATTTCTAAATTAGAGTTAATATATAATGCATATATGTAAATTATCACTCACCGGGGGCCGGGGGCCGAAATGTATTTTTTATAACAACTGACTCATCACTAATTCTTCAATTTCCCGCGTAGCTTAAAGCATTAAACTTTTGGAAATTGTTGAGTATACTCCCGCAATAGTAACAGGCAAAAAAATACTTAAATTGACACTCACTGGGGCCGGGGGCCCGAGATGTATTTTTTCTTATATAAAAAGTAAATCATCAAAAATTATCCATCCTCCCGTATAGGTAGAAGTATTAAATTTTGGGAAGTTGTCGAGTACACTCCCAGGATGGTAACAGGCCATTTTTTTGGTTTAATTATCACTAACTGGGGGCCCGGCACACAAATGTACTTTTTTCACCTTAAATGAGCTAACTTACAAATAACAAACTTCGGATATTGTGCGAATGTATTTTTACAAAATATGGAAGATAAAAAGATATTTAATTTTGTTAAGGCATTAAAATTATATTTTTTCAATCTTTTGTAGCCGAGGATCCCTAATCTCTTTTTCGTAGGTGTTTAAGACATTTTAACAATTCGATTTCAATCAATTGTTGAAAACAAATGTTGGCTAACAAATATATTCATCATAATCCAAATTAAAATAAGCTGTTGTTTTGAACTATACATATTAACCCAATAGGGCCCCTGGCCTTTACTTTAGTTTAATTAAAGACGTCTTAATATTAAATGTATTTAATTTATCCCACGTACATTAAACTTTAGGAATTTTTTGGGCACGCTCCAGCGAAGGTTTCTGTTATTAAAAGTAAAAATTTAAAAACACCACTTATTAGGGGCTGGGGGCCCATATACCATTTTTTATCATTAGTTATATAAAAGTTAATTTTAAAAGTGGTTACTGGGTAAATAAAAGAATTATTGACTAAATTTGATTTTAAAAAAAAAGATAAAATAAAATTCTTTAGGGTAATGAACTTCAAACGTCTGTTCCTTCGGCGTTCGTTATGAAAGGTTTGACTATATTCCAGTTTTTAAACTCATCAATATATAAGTGGCCTATAGTGTTTCTAGTTTGACCACTTGCAATGGCATTAAGACCTCCTTCTTCCTTGAAAGATTCTAAGTGTTCCATCCAGTCTTTCTCTCGATGTTCCAGGAATAAATGAATCGTTTTATTGATCCAACTGCAATTTTCTTTCCGTAAAAATTGAGACATTGTTTCAATGGTAGTGTTTTTAGTTATCCAGTATGTGTCGTCAACGGATTGTACAGCACTTAATGTATTCCTTATGGAGGAAACTAGTTGTTGTTCTTTCGCTGTCAAGTGAGGTCTTCTCACACAGTTTTCTGCACCCAAGTTTGGTTTTTCAGAATTTAATGTACACTTTATGTTAGAAATTATTTTTTTTTAGGTTTTCAACCTCTTCCTCTGTCAAAACAATAGGGTTTTCATTCAAAGTATTGAAAATTAAATTAATTAAATTTCTCAGCACTGATATATTTTGTTCTTCATATATGGCTAAATAAAATTTTTGCTGCTCCGAATCCTCGCATTGTGCAAACGCATTTCCCCAGCTGTCGAGGAACAATATCTGCTCGTGACTGAGCGTATCGATCACCATCCATCTGAAATTTAATGCTAAGCAATTTTTGAAATGCCTGGTAACTAATTTTCCAGCTGAATCAATGGCCTTTGGATATCTTACTTGAAATGTATTAATGGTTTGTCCCACGTACATTGCTTTCGGACAATTTGAACAATATATTAAATAGATACAAATTTTTGACTTTGGATTTAGTGAACAAATTTTAATGCCATCCCAGGTAGTGTACGAATAAAATTTCATTTGACGCCGCCAGTTAATGGCGCTTCTTACATCCAACTGTGGCACTTCCAGATGACTTTGCCATTGAGGTGTTCTATCTGCACAATTATCTATTAGCATGCATCTTATACCACTTCTTTCATGCGACCACTTAGAGCACTGATTATTATTTCCAAAACCAAAGTTGATCTCTTCTAGGTAACTAAGCTCTCTAGATGTGTAACCAAACATCACCGTATCACATTGAATACAATAAAGCAGAAACACCACCTTTTTGCGTCGACAGGTGGGGGTCTTTGAACTTGTGTCACAAAATGGATGACCTCTTACAATCTCAAGGTTATTTTTGCAGAAATTACATTCGCGAATATTACACATTTTTTGTACTATCTGCAGACACAAAAAATGTATTTACTGAAAAAAAACTATCGCAAACATTTTAAATTGGCTTTATTTACATATTTGGATTCATTTAAATAGAAATATTCCCCCTCTTGCTTTAACCCAAAAGTTCATGTGATTTTAGGTCTTTCGTTTAAAAGAAAATACCTACCAATCCTCTACGTCTTCCGAAACTTTGAAGTCTGAGTAGGCATCTTTGTATATTAGGTTCTGAAAAATGATTCAATTTAAAATTAATAATGTCATTTCTTAACAGTTTTCGAAACATTGGAGTGAAAAATGTTAGAAAAGAAAATTTAGAGTGTTTCATTTGCTTAAAAACAAATCTTTGGAAAAAAAACCGCATATACTCGTTTGCAAGCCGAGCTTTTTTGAAAAAAATCTATGGGGAAAATTTGGGGGTCGGCTTATGATAAGTGATTTCTGCATGATTATTGAATATCGGTGTTGTTATTGTAGATTATCAATGTCCTTTTCTACATTCTACAAGATTCGACTGCTCTACCAGAAGTTATAATATATTATTAAAAATCTGCACTTACCTTATTTAATATTATTTTATTTTTGTGAATTTTTTAATAAATAGTTTTCAAAATTTTGTTGCAGCAACGAATTTTACTATACGCGCTTTCGTCAATATTTACCAAAGAATTGTTTTATTTAAATACCGGTAACTCTTGCCTAACAAAGAGCATAAAGACAAAGATAGGCAGTACAAAATAAAGAATCATAATTACAGATTTATCTAGTAGTTTTTAAAAAAATTTGTACCATTTTGTTTAAGCTGTCCTATTATTTTTGGGGGGTCAGCTTGCGATCGGGTTATACACTTTTAATACTTTTCTCTTCCAAAAGTGTGTGTGTGTGGGGGGGGGGCTTATGAACGAACGGGCTATAGAACTAGTATATGCGGTAAATATAAAGTGATTGTTAAATCTTTATAAATAAGAGATAATATTGTCACAACTTTTTAAATATAACTATAAGTTAGACTGAAATTGCATAAATTAAATAAATTAAATTTCTATACACAATATTTCTTTTGCGACGTTCCAACACTGGATAAAGATAATCATTGGATGGAATGTCAAAGATAAGTGACCTCATTTTAAATAAAATATCATCTTTTTGTAAAATTAAGTGTTGTTTCCTTCTCAATAGCATTGAGATTTTTTTATTTACTCATATTAAATATTTTATCTATAATATGTCAAATTAAATTATGGAAAATAATGTTAAAATTTCTCTAGAATTTTATTATTCAGATGTTACCCCTATACTATCTTACGGGGTCTTTGTTTATCAAATCCATATGAGTTTTAGACAGAGAGGGAGAGAGAGAGAGAGAGAGAGAGATGGTGAGGGAAGATAGAGAAAGAGTGAGAGAGAGAGTTAGAGACAGAGATAGAGAAGGAATGAAAGAGACAGAGCAAGAGCAAACGATTGAGCATAGTAAAAACACAAATCAATATACTTAATTAGCAATGTGTGTCCCGTCCGTCACGTGCAATCTGAAAAAAAAATTCTGCAAAATTTCAGCTCGCTAGCTTGCGAGGAGGTGGGATAAAAATCGATCCAAAGTATTTTCGCCATTCAAGAAGGCCTCAAACAGACACCACGAGTTAATATAAAGGAATTAATAGATCTTTTCGAACGTCCGCATAAAATTGTTTGGTATGGAAATAAATGAATAAAATAAAAATAAACGAAAGTTCTGTTATTACATTATTTTTTTATTCTGGCGTGTATTTATTTAGAAATCTTCCTTCCTTTTTAACGGGTGATACACTAGTGTGTTGTAATGTTTGTTAAGCAATGTATTCCAAATTGTTGTTGTTTTTTTTTCGTTGGAGAAAGGCAGAACAAAACTATATTGGGAAGAAAAAAAAACGAAGAACTCTAGAATGGTTATGCACAGGAAACTGTTCCAAAAGGTACACTTGTTGTCTTCTTCCAAAAGTATTCTTAGCTTTTATAGTTGTTATATTAAACAATAAATAATTCATTCAATTCAGCAATTGTTTATTATAATCGTGTTCTTAGTAAGATTTAAAATCCAGACAGCTGTATACTGGATTCTCTATATAATATAAATAATTAAACTTTATGAATTTACTAACTTTTGACATGAAAATAGATTTAAAATTATTTTGGGAATCTTGGGTTTAATATCAAGACAAATTCACATTTGTGTCACTAATCGCCAATAAAAGTATCATCTGTAAATTAAAGGAATATACAGTTTATTTTCAATTACATTAAACTTATTAAATAAGATTGTATTCCCTAATTATTTACTATTTTCAATGTGGGGTAATTGTTCAATCCATGCTTGTTCATTATATTCAGCCATGTCTTTGAAGATACGTTCTTTTGACCAATTCCTCCTCTTTCTTCTTCTTTGTTAAAGGTCCACTATCAATGGCTTGCTGTTTCTGGCTACTATCAATGCCCTCCTTTCAGTCAGGTAGTGTATCTGCACTGGATAGGTCAAGTCTTAATTCGAACTATGTTTTGTTGCCTGGGTAAAAGTAAAATCTGTTTATAAAATATAAAAAAAGAAGTTAAAAGAACATGCAAATAGTGGAATTTGAAGAATAAAAAACTCCAGATTTTGGTGAACCAAATGAGAATGAATCACTGCCCCACCCACTCGTACTTCATTGGCCTGGATTACATTAGGGGATTGAACTGCTGGCATCACAGCCTAGCCTCAGAAACAGCGACCCGTCAAAACCGTCCCGGACAAAATGGCCCCGACAAAACGGCCCCGGACAAAACGGCCCCGGTCAAAACAGCCCCAGAAAATTTTTTTTAAAAAAATGGGTTAGACCAAAACAATTTAAACAACTATCGACCTGTGTCTAATATTTCATTTTTGTCGAAAGTCATTGAAAAACTAGTCTTAAAACAACTTTTTCTTATCTAAATGACCACACTCTTCTAAGTCCTAATCAGTCGGCCTATAGACCTTATCACAGCACAGAGACCACTCTGTTGAAGGTAACAAATGACCTCCTGCTCGCACTGGACAGTGCGAAAATTTCTATATTGGTCCTCTTAGATCTTAGTGCAGCCTTTGACACTGTCGACCATCAAATACTGCTGAAAACCCTGCAAAATTATTTTGGAATTTCTGGCTCAGTTCTGGCTTGGTTTCAATCATACTTATCTAACAGATCACAGGTAGTATCAGTAGATGGCTGTATCTCTCACAAAGCTGACTTGCTTTATGGTGTGCCTCAGGGCTCTGTTTTGGGTCCGGTACTTTTTGAACTGTATACAAGACCACTACTTCTACTGCTCGAAAAGCATTCAGTTAAAAGCCAATCATTTGCAGATGATACTCAACTATATACTCACACTGATCCCTCTAATATGGACTCCGCTGTCCAATTGTTGCAGGAGTGCATTGGTGAAGTAAAGTCTTGGATGACGTTAAGCAAACTCAAGCTGAATGATGACAAGACTGAAGCACTTCTATTTTGCAACAATAAATCACGCAGTACTTTGTCTCTTCCGAAGTCAATTCACGTAGCCAGTTCGGATATTCTGTTCACAACATCGACTAGGAATCTTGGCTACATTATTTCTGACAACATGTCTATTAACAACTTCATCAACCACATCTGTCGCTCTGCCTACACTGCCATTCGTCAGATCAGCTCAATCCGTCATTACTTAACAGTTAGTGCCACAAAAACTCTAGTCTGTGCTCTTGTACTAGCTCGTATGGATTACTGCAATTCTCTTCTGTCAGGTGCGCCAAAACAATGCATTGAAAGAATAGAGAAAGTTCAAAATTCAGCTGCCAGACTGGTGCTCAAGGCAAAAAAACATGACCATGTTACTCCACTTCTTCGCTCACTTCATTGGCTGCCTATACAAGCCCGTATTGATTACAAACTGGCCGTTCTCTGTCACAACTTCTTTTCGGACTCATGTCCATCGTATCTTACTGAACTTTTGTCGGTCTACTCACCCACTCGTCAGCTACGATCTTCTGCAGACACACGCGTTCTCTCTGTTCCAACAACACGCACCAAAACATTTGGTGAAAGGTCGTTCTCTTTTTGTGCAGCCAAAAAATGGAATTCTCTTCCATTACACATACGTGGTATTCAAACAACCAAGTCCTTCAAGACTGCACTTAAGACACATCTTTTCAAAATTTATTTTCAAAATTGATGAAACAACATTTCTTGTAAATGATTAACGTAGCTTATGTATAATGTACTGTAATTTTGTGTGTTTGTTGTGATATGAAAGTTAATTTAATACTTATAGGTATGTTATTTCTTTCATGTAAAGCGCTGTGAGCCCAGTTCGTTACTGGGATACAGCGCTATTTAAATAATCAATTCATTATTTATTATTAACATTTATCAACAAAAACATTAATTTTTTTTTCATTTTAAGCTTTTGTCAAATTTTTCACCCTAAATAAAGTGGTAAAATTGTAAAATTATATCTTGTGATGTTATTATATTGTTTCTTGTCAACAAACAGCCGCGATTGGTACTATTTCGCGTAAAGGCTATTAAATTCACTATTGTGATGTCATTATTATTGTTTATTATTAGCAAAACCCGACACTGAATAGGTGAGTAAAAATACGATTTTAATATTTGATTGGACATTTTACTTTTAGTCCATCTATTAGTCCTGGGCCGTTTTGTCCGGGGCCGTTTTGTCGGTGAACCATCAGAAACAGTATAGTTGACTTCATGCTCCATGCTGAACATAAACGTGGAGGCTAAGACACCGAGTGAGTGCTACACACAGACAATGTTGTATGGTGCTGTTCAGCAAATGGAGCAGGTTGCCATGATGTTAGCCGAGGCTTTAAGAGAGTATTCTCAAGCTAACAACAATATGAGATCAGATAAGAATAGTTGGCAATAAATAAATATAAAACTGTCAGAAAGTGTAGTTTACTAACGTTAAGTCTCAAACTGAATTTGTGTAATTTTTTATTATTTATTTTTTGGGGGGTGGGGGTGGAGCAGTGAATAAAAATAGAATAACTGGATGAATGATGAAAACGAATGATAGATAAGTTAAACAATGCTAAACCCGCTATGGGTAGAGAGCAACCATATCAACTTAGGGCGGTTGGGTGATTATGAATGGGATATGAAAAATATTAAAATACGAATTAGAAATAATAATGATGACGTTCTTTATTAATTCATTGTTGAAAGTACTACATGTTCAATAAAATTTGTCCTATTCATTTCACTTCTGATCCACACGCATTGTAATGGCCTTTAGTACAATACCATGTTTAATTAAATTCACAATGTTTCTTTTATGATGTACTTTAAATTGTTAATGCTATATACATTTTTCAAAGCACTGCTATTTTTTCCTAACAATCTAATATATTTACATTAAAGTTTGCTTTGTAGGGTTCTCTTCAGGATTTGGCTCACCAACACTGTATTTTACAATCAGGTTTTAAATATACGTACTTTTCAAATGATGACTCAATTTTCCTCTATAAGATCTTCTTGTTTTTATTTAATATACACACGTTTAGTTTAAATTGTAGCCAGAAAAAATGCTGTTCCAGAACTAATGAAAGAAAAACAATGAAAACTTACATAAAAGAAACTGATGTGTTTGGTCTAGCTCCTGCTAGTCTGGCATTGTCACCTAATAAACTATTATTGCTGGGCTAAATCGATCCAACCTCATTTTTACACAATACACCACTCTGCGGTTCAAATTTACGTGTACTATCGATCTTTAAAAATCGATAATCAACGGAGAAGTCGTGTCAACAGAGAAGCCCAAACAAATCAATAACAAAAACTTTCATAAATTTATAATGCCCTTATTGCTTTTGGGTTTAACTTTACTTTCCATATAAACAATATTACACATATTGTATATTCCTCATATTGTCTTTGAGTTAAACTATTTTCCCATGTTGTCTTTGATTTAAAATATATTACCCATAATGTCTTGTGTTAAACTATACTCCCAATATTGACTCTGTGTTAAAATATACTCCGTATATTCCCTCTGTGTTAAACTGTACTCCCCATATTGCCCCTGTGTTAAAATATTCTCCCCATATTGTCTTTGAGTTAAAATATATTACCCATAATATATTTGTCTTAAACTATACTCCGTATATTGCCTCTGTATTAAACTATTCTCCTTATATTGCCTCTGTGTTAACCTATACTCCCCATTTGGTCTCTGTGTTAAAATATTATCCTCATATTGCTTTGTGTTACTTTTTAATCGCCATAGTACCTTTGTTTTATGAGAAATCTAAAGATTTTTAAAAGAAAATGTGATACCGAATTTAGCCTTTCCTAGCAAGCCATGAAGCTTTGCTTACAAATTGTTCTTTTGTAAAATTCGTTTAACACGATCGATTTCTACCCGTGATTCTCTACATGAAATGAATGTTGGACGCAGCTAGGGTTAGAGTATTCAAAAAATAGGCAAATGTTCGACTTACTCCAAAAACTGCCGTACTTCTTCGGGAAGAGGAGGGTCCTAGCTGGCCTCAAGGTCTTACCGATGGATCAACTTAGGATATTAAACATTGCATATTAAAGATTGATGGAAGCAAAGCATGAACTTCATATCTAGTCAATTTTTAAAAAAAGAAATAGTCAAAAGCATTGCATTGAACATAACTTAACATCCACTTAAACAATTTTCTAGAGATTAAGATAAGCAAATGTTTGGCTGATAAATTGGTGTTGTCTGGCGGGATTGAACTAAAATACATCACATAGTCGATTAGATATACGTTTATTTTACGTTTTTAAAATTAATTTTCACCGTTTATCAGGAATACATAATTTAATTGTTTGTTCTCATGCTAAATCAAATCCTAGAAATATAATGGAGCTGAGTTAGGACACACCCTTAGGAAATATAATGGAGCTGAGTAAGGACACAATTTTAGGAAATATAATGGAGCTGAGTTAGGACACACCCTTAGGAAATATAATGGAGCTGAGTAAGGATACACCCTTAGGAAATATAATGGAGCTGAGTAAGGACACAATTTTAGGAAATATAATGGAGCTGAGTTAGGACACACCCTTAGGAAATATAATGGAGCTGAGTAAGGACACACCCTTAGGAAATATAATGGAGCTGAGTAAGGACACAACCTTAGGAAATATAATGGAGCTGAGTTAGGACACACCTTTAGGAAATATAATGGAGCTGAGTTAGGACACACCCTTAGGAAATATAATGGAGCTGAGTAAGGACACAACTTTAGGAAATATAATGGAGCTGAGTAAGGACACACCTTTAGGAAATATAATGGAGCTGAGTTAGGACACACCCATAGGAAATATAATGGAGCTGAGTAAGGACACAACTTTAGGAAATATAATGGAGCTGAGTTAGGACACAACTTTAGGAAATATAATGGAGCTGAGTAAGGACACAACTTTAGGAAATATAATGGAGCTGAGTTAGGACACACCTTTAGGAAATATAATGGAGCTGAGTTAGGACACACCCTTAGGAAATATAATGGAGCTGAGTAAGGACACAACTTTAGGAAATATAATGGAGCTGAGTTCGGACACAACTTTAGGAAATATAACGGAGCTGAGTTAGGACACACCCTTAGGAAATATAATGGAGCTGAGTAAGGACACAACTTTAGGAGATATAATGGAGGTGAGTAAGGACACAACTTTAGGAAATATAACGGAGCTGAGTTAGGACACAACCTTAGGAAATATAATGGAGCTGAGTTAGGACACAACCTTAGGAAATATAATGGAGCTGAGTAAGGACACACTTTTAGGAAATATAATGAAGCTGAGTTAGGACACACCCTTAGGAAATATAATGGAGCTGAGTAAGGACACACCCTTAGGAAATATAATGAAGCTGAGTTAGGACACACCCTTAGGAAATATAATGGAGCTGAGTTAGGACACACCCTTAGGAAATATAATGGAGCTGAGTAAGGACACAACATTAGGAAATGTAATGGAGCTGAGTAAGGACACATCCTTAGGAAATATAATGGAGCTGAGTTAGGACACAACCGTAGGAAATATAATGGAGCTGAGTTAGGACACACCCTTAGGAAATATAATGGAGCTGAGTAAGGACACAACCTTAGGAAATATAATGGAGCTGAGTAAGGACACAACCTTAGGAAATATAATGGAGCTGAGTTAGGACACACCCTTAGGAAATATAATGGAGCTGAGTAAGGACACAACATTAGGAAATATAATGGAGCTGAGTAAGGACACAACCTTAGGAAATATAATGGAGCTGAGTTAGGACACACCTTTAGGAAATATAATGGAGCTGAGTTAGGACACAACCTTAGGAAATATAATGGAGCTGAGTTAGGACACACCCTTAGGAAATATAATGTAGCTGAGTAAGGACACAACCTTAGGAAATATAATGGAGCTGAGTTAGGACACACCCTTAGGAAATATAATGTAGCTGAGTAAGGACACAACCTTAGGAAATATAATGGCGCTGAGTTAGGACACAACCTTAGGAAATATAATAGAGCTGAGTTGGGACACACCCTTAGGAAATATAATGGAGCTGAGTTAGGACACAACCTTAGGAAATATAGCAACAATAGAACAAGACAGGCACCAGAATTTAAACCACATGCTAACGGCGAAGAGAAAGACCCAAACAAGACATTACTACGTAATGCGTTGGACGAGGCAGAGGAAATAGGTAATAGCTAGGAATATTGGCAAGAGACAGATCAAACTAGACGGCTCTGTCTGAGGCCCTTTGTTCCTCAAGTGACTCAAAATTGCATTATATATGTAATTTTCAATTAGAGAAATAAGGGTGTTTATATTTATTTACTAAGATAACAGTTAACAATAACACGCAGTCAGAGCCGCCATTAGGGAATTGAATGCGAAGTGAATTTGGTGGCCCTAAATGTAATAGATTACGGCGTCTGGATAGCGAAGTCAAAAGTGCCCTCGCCTCAAAAGCTGTGGAGCGTGGGATCTAGCCCACGTTAAAGCCACAATACAAAATGTTGATGAATGACTATTGCTAAAAAGTCCTCCGCTGACCTGGAGAGGAGATGGGCGCCGCCAAGGTCTACCAAGCCCCGTAAAAGTTCTAATGGAAACATTAGAATCCTTTACGACCACGAGGTTATTGGAACACAAAAAATATTATAGAAAAATGAATAATAAATATGGAAAGAATAAAATTACACAATTTATTAAAAACTACCTGTATTTAAATCGAAATCAATAAATAACTGAAATTTATACAAAAATATTTGTGCAGATATCAAAAACCTTCAACAAAAATTAATTGTTCGTGCTTTGATGGAAGCAAAGTCTGCAATAAATTGTGAATAATTCAGAGACTGGACGATATCTCGTTCGATAGATATCATTACTAGACTGTTCAGGCGTTCTTGCGTCATAGTCGTTCTCAAATAGTTATTTTTATTAATTTCAATTTGGCAAAACTTCTTTCTCCCGATGCAACAGTAATAGGAAATGTTAATGCTATACAAAGGGCTATTGAGACATTCGGAACAGCAGTATTCCAACCATGATCAGCTTAATTTCGTCAAATAATTTTTATTAACACATAATATTTACAACAAAACTTATGCTTAGAGTCCTTTTTATATTTTGCTACTTACAACAGTATTTATCATTTAAATGTTAAATGTTTATACCTTAATACATTTGATATTCAACAGTTGTATATTTAGCATAAATTTAGGTTACACGTTTGCAAATCTTGTGTAAATGTGTCCGGACAGATGAGTTTACATTTTAAAATATTACATTTTAAACATGTACTATTTAAAAATAATCAGCGGCTAAAGGTATTGCACTGATTGGGTGATTCTGGTTGTTTTGACCTTGGTCGAAGATCGCTCTTTAAATATTTACATTTTTTCTATGATTCCTGTTCGAGGCCGCCATTAATCGGTTGCCCTAGGCGGCTGCCTAGTTTGCCTACGCCTAAGGCCGGCAGTGGCCACGCACACAGATATATCATACTGACACTCACATATACAGACATACGTGCACATATCACATCACGCACGCACACACGTACAAATAAAATAATTTCCAGAAACACTCAATGATGATTATGTCCGTTTATCTTTTTATGCATTCAATGTACTCTTTAGGTTGCCAACATATTTTAATATGGCCAATAACCTTTCTATGTAGCCTATGTAGTCATTAACCTAAATAAGTAGCCAATAATCTATAGAAGTAGCCAATAACATCTATGTAGACTATAAGCTTTATATGTAGCCAATAACATATCTATGTAGACTAAAAGCTTTATATGTAGCCAATAACTTCCCTTTATAGCCTTTAAACTATATTTGAAATCAATAACATATATATGCAGCCTATAAAATATCTATAAGGCAAATAACCAATCTATAAAGTCATTGTTTCGTCCGATTGAGAGTATTTACCTAATGTATCCATTAATAATTCATTATGAGTTTTCTTCTTCAAGGCAAGCATTTTTAGATGTATTTAACAGGTGCATTGATATATCCATCACTAGTTCTAAATGTCAGCTTTCCCGTGAATGACACTAACTGAAGAACAAGAAAAGTTTCTGTATTTACATACCTGTAAAAAATGTAATTAAGAGAATAATTGTGAGCTGTATTTAAGAAACAAATTAATTGATGGGGAGGATATAATTACGCTAATAAATGCCTGGTACAAATCGACATCATGTGGAGATGCGTGGGAACAATTCCATAGAATGTAGAAGATTACAAAATATGCCTTTGCTTCAAACCGTATATCTCGGCTTGTGGAAGAGAATCCCGTGTAAAGTGATCATTGTCTCGTCCACCATCTCACTCTGGGCCACAGTCAACCAGTTCTTACAGTCTCCTACGTCATCTGAGAAAGAGAGAGTACTTTGTACATTAAACATTACTTTATTAATCCAATATCACATAAATATTATAGATGTTTTAATGATCCTACATGTGAAAGGAAATCAGAAGCCCCGAGCCTAATGCTCTTTTTGGGTCTTCACGGAAGACCCTCCCAGCTATCTGGTTCCCAAGGGGACGTAACAGCTGGGAACGGAGCGGTCGCTTCTGAAGCGGCCAACTGGGCATCCAGGACAGAAAGTCGAAGATGCCTCCCACTAAGTTTGACCTCACAAGGTGGGGTGGAATTCCCTACAATGACCAGCTACCACTTTGGCGCCACCCCGGCAAATCATACAAGTCTCATTGGTTTGAACCGCCGCTTGCTTTAATAAATTGTTCGATATTAATTTCATCCATTTCTTTAATTAATTTTAAAATTATATAAATTGGACTGTTGGTGGCTGGATAGCGAATTCAATAGTGCGCTCGACTTATAAGCAGAGGTGCGTGGGATCTAGACCACGATAAAGCCACAATATGATGATTAATGACTTTGCTAAAAAAAGTCCTCCTTTGACTTGGAGAGGAGATGGGTGCCGCCAAGTCCACCAAGGCCCGACAAAGTTCTAATGGAAGCATTAGAACCCCCTACGATCATGAGGTTATGGGACACAAAAAATATAAATAAATACATTTTAATTAAACAACCCCGTAAAAACAAAGTTTTTGACTATAAATCCCCTATATATATGAGACATAACTAAAAGTATTGATTAAGTTCAATATGATACGTGTCGCGCGACAAACATTTACAGACTGAAACTGAATAAACTCCCCTCACTTAACAACGGGGTTTGGACATCGATGGCTGCACTAAACTCAAGTAGCACGTGGATGGCGAACAATAACAAACTGTGAAATTGAATTACATTTAGTTATATAGAGATAAACTAAAAATGCATCAATTTAATTACGGTACATTTGATCGATCTGAAAATTTGAAACGATGCATTGTAAGGTGCCATAAGTCTATGAGCAAAATTTCAGCACGATCGCATCACGGGAAATGTGTCATTTTTGGCTTTTGTTGTTCCGCCCGCCCGACGACGAACGACAGAGATAACGACAGGGAGAGACGGCGGTGAAGTTATTATAAGGGATTTAAATTAAACAACCCCGTAATGAAACAAACCAGTAAAAACAAAGTTTTTGCTATAAATCCCTTATATATGAGACATAATTAAAAGTATTGATTATGTTCAAACGCGACACACATTTGCAGACTGAAACTGCCTTAACTCCCCTTTGATGTAAAAAACGTGGGGGGGGGAGGGAAAAGGTCTGGTCATCGATAGCTGGACTAAACTCAGTGTGACACGTAAAATGTAAACAAAAGCCCGCTGCTACATATAGTAATACTAGGTTGTGCTGGGGTGCCGTGGCGCCCTCTTTTAGATAGGGCACCAACGGCGCCTACCTTTTTCAAAAGCCCAACTAACTTGTCCCTATATAATAAATACGTAATATTAAAACTCCTGAAATTTACACAAAGTATTTAATAATAGGCGTTTTGTTTTGTCAAAAGCCCAAGTAACTCATCCTTCTTTGATAAATAAATAATATAATCGCCGAAGTCACTGTTGAATGCTGAGGAAAATAGTACAACAGTCTGTAGCAGTTAAAAAAATCTTGTGGTCTTTATCACTTAAAAAAAAATTATATGACGTCATTGTTTGAGCTTATATTTTAAAATACAAGGTTTGCATCGAGATATGCGCAAAATGATTATAAATTAAAGATTCTCGCCGTAAAAAGATATTATATGTCGTCATTGTTGTAGCTCATATTTTAATTTTGGAAAAGGGAACAATGTAAAAAGAGGATTTGAGGATTGTTAATTTTAAAATACTTTGTGTACATTCCAAGAAGTTTAATATTTCATATTTATCAAACAAGGATAAGTTACTTTGACAACAACAAAAAAGTGGGCGCCGTAGGCACCCTACAACCCCTATTATAAAATATTTTGTGTACATTTCAGAAAGTAATATTTCGTATTTATCAAACAAGGTATTTCCGTTATTGCAGTTACTGGTATTTTATATGCAGCAATACCCATGATAGGATCCACATGGGAAATAGACTTATAAAACGATTTGGTATGTTGGCTTCATATGTAATTAACCAAATTCATAATTTTACCTAACTACAGAATCTTTTTCCCGTTGTGGTTTTCATTGTAACTTTACATACTTCATCCTTTTTCCTATATCCTGTGTCCTTGTTTGTTTTTGTTTTTCCTTTTTTTTAAAATCCTTTATATTAACTCGTGGTGTCTGCGGCCGGCCGCCCACCCGCCCTTGTCGCCAAAACTTTTGATCGATTTTTAACCCACTTTCTCGTAAGCTAGCGAGCTGAAATTTTTGAGGCAGTTTTGTACCAATAATAAAAACAATGTATCAAAATTTCAGATCGATCGCATGTACCGTAATTAAATTATTTATTGTTTAGATTATTTTATTTATTCCTATGTATCATGCTATTTTTTGAGATAGAGCGTCGCGGTGCGTATTATATTGAACAACCTTTCTGTCGCGCAATAAGGTGCGTATTTTATTGACAACTCTTTTTATAAACATATTCCTGACCGGTGCGCATTATATTAAACATGTTTTACGACACAACTGCAATTTTGTATTTCTGGATGGTCTTGCGCTGCGTATTATAATGAACATTCTTTTAGTTACGTCTCGTACATAAAGGATTTATAGTGAAAAACTTGGTTTTTTACGTTTTTTTTAATTAAATCCTTTATATTAACTCGTGGTGTCTGCGGCCGCCCGCCCTAGTCGCCACAACTTTTGATCGATTTTAACCCACTTGCTCGTAAGCTAGCGAGCTGAAATTTTGCAGGCAGTTTCGTACCAATAATAAAAACAATGTATCAAAATTTCAGATCGATCGCATGTACCGTAATTAAATTATTGATTTTTTTAGATTATTTTATTTATTCCTATGTATCATGCTATTTTTTGAGATAGAGCGTCGCGGTGCGTATTATATTGAACAACCTTTCTGTCGCGCAATAAGGTGCGTATTTTATTGACAACTCTTTTTATAAACATATTCCTGATCAGTGCGCATTATATTAAACATGTTTTACGACACAACTGCAATTTTGTATTTCTGGATGGTCTGGCGCTGCGTATTGTAATGAACATTCTTTTAGTTACGTCTCTTACATAAAGGATTTATAGTGAAAAACTTGTTTTTTTACGGGTTTTTTAAATTTAATTTTACATAAATATTTTAAATTATTTTATGATATAATATGTTTTAAGAATTTAAATATATGTAAGTACCTATTTTATGTTATTGTACTGATGAAGGCATTAGCCGAAACGTCTATTGTCGTGTTAGTTTAAAATAAAGCTCAAATTTTCTGTTTTCATTGCACAATTTGTTTGCGTAAGTACTTCACTCTTTTTTATAAAAAGTGGGCACCGTAGGCGCCACGGCACCCCAGCACAACCTAGTACGAAATATTCCTGAAATGTACACAAAGTATTTTATAAATAACAATCCTATAAATCCTCTTTTTACATTGTTCCCTTTTCCAAAATTGAAATATGATCTAAAGCACTTACGTCAAAGCTCAACCATGGGTCTAAGAAATAATCAAGACCTAATACAATTGGCGACGGATCGTCGTAAATGGAAATCAATGACTTCTGCCCTATGTGCCGTCTTCGGCCCGAGAGGAACTAACTAACTAACTAATTACGTCATTGGTAATGTTAATCTGGAAATTAAAATGATTATGATATTTAAGTCTATATTTTCAATTTTTAAAAAAACAGAGTGATGTCCCTTAGCGTTACTGCATCAGCGATAATTGAGGGTGTTTATATATAATAATATATATATAATAAAGATAAACTAAAAATGCATTAATTTAATTACGGTATGTTCGATCGATCTGAAATTTTATTACGATGCATTGCTAGTTGACACGAGTCCATGTGCAACATTTCAGCTCAATAGAATCACGCAAAGTGTTCCATTTTTAAATCCCTTATATTAACTTCACCGGCGTCTCTGTCGTCATCTCATGGGCGGGCGGAAAAAGAAAAGTAAAAAATGACCCACTTTCAGTGATCCGATCGAGCTGAAATTTGACACACGGACTCGTCTCACCTAACAATGCATCGTATCAAAATTTCAGATCGACCGAACTTACCGTAATTAAATTAATGCATTTTTAGTTTATCCTTATATGAGGTATGTAATTCAAATTCACTGTTTGTTATTGTTTTTTTTTCCACGGGAAAGTTTGAGTTGACGCGTTGAGGCGACCCATCGAAGCACAGCGTGCTTTTGTTTACATTTTACATGTCACGCTGAGCTCGGTCAAGCGAATCGGTGACCAGCATTTTCCCCCTCTCCCACCCCCCTCCCCCAGGGTTATGAAGCAAAGTTGAGTTAGACAGATTCAGTCTGTAAATGTTTGTAGCGTTTGAAAATAATCAATACTGTTAGTTATGTCTCATATATAAGGGATTTATAGTAAAAAACTTTGTTTTTACGGGTTTGTTTTATTAAATCTCTTATATTAACTTCGCGGCCGTCTCGTCATCTCTGTCTTGGGCGGGCGGACGGAAAAAGAAAAGTAAAAAATGACCCACTTACTGTGATTCGATCGAGCTGAAATTTGGCACACGGGCCCGTCTCACGTAACAATGTATCGTGTCAAAATTTCAGATCGATCGATTTAACCGTAATTAAATTAATGCATTTTTAGTTTATCCTAATATGAGGTATGTAATTCAAATTCACGTTTTTTTATTGTTTTTTCCCCACGTTAGAGTTTGAGTTGACGCGTTGACGCACTGTGATTCGATCGAGCTGAAATTGGCACACGGGCCCGTTTCACCTAACAATGCATCGTATCAAAATTTCAGATCGATCGATCGTACCGTAATTAAATTAATGCATTTTTAGTTTATCCTTATATGAGGTATGTAATTCAAATTCACGGTTTGTTATTGTTTTTCCCCATGTGAGAGTTTGAGTTGACGCGTTGACGCGACCCATCGACGTACCCGCGTGCTTTTGTTTACATTTCACCTGTCATGCTGAGCTCAGTCGCCCCCCTAGGGTCATGACGCAAAGTTGAGTTAAGAGTTTGAAAATAAAAAATACTGTTAGTTATGTCTTATATATAAGGGATTTATAGTCAAAAACTTTGTTTTTACGGGTTTGTTTTATTAAATCCCTTATATTAACTTCGAAATCTATATATCTTTGTACGTCGGTCGGGCGGAAAAAGAAAAGTAAAAATATGACCCACTTCCCGTGATGCGATCGAGCTAAAATTTGGCACATCGACCCGTCTCACCTAACAATGCATCATATCAAAATTGCAGATCGATCGAACGTACCGTAATTAAATTAATGCATTTTTTGTTTTTTTTCATATAAACTATATGTATCGGTCGCTATCGTTTACATTTTACGGGTCACTTGACTTCACGCCAGCCAGAGGTGAACACATCTCGTGCTTTCCATGTGTACCGGTGTGCTTTTGTTTACATTTTGCGTGTCACGCTGAGCTCCGCCCAGCGATCGGTGACAAGACCTTTCCCCTCTCCCACCCCCCACCCCCTGGTTAAAAGCAAACAGGAGTTAAGACAGATTCAGTCTGTAAATATTTGTCGCCTTTGAACATAATCAATACTTTTAGTTATGTCTCATATATAAGGGATTTATAGTCAAAAACTTTGTTTTTACGGGGTTTTTTAAAATTTGTTTTTCCGCACAACCGACCGACCGACCGACCGTCCGACTGAACGCGAACCCAAGAGATGGCAGTGAAGTTAATATAATGGATTTAATTAAACAACCACCATAAAAATAAAGTGTTTGACTATAAATCCCTTATATATGAGACATAACTAAAAGTATTGATAATGTTCAAACGTGACAAACATTTACAAACTGAAACCGACTGATCTCCCCTTGGTGTAAAACCGGGGGTAGGGGGTGGAGGTGTGGTCATCGATAGCTGGCGTGAACTCAAGCAAGGGACACGTGATTGCAAACAACAACAGACGCTACATTGAATTATATAGAGATAAACTAAATATTCATAAATTTAATTACAGTGGGATCAACATGATGATCTTGACTTTGCTGATGATCTTGCCCTTCTTGCACATACCTTACAACTGATGGAGGAGAAAAAAAACATTGTCGCAGCCACTTTTTCTAGCATGGGTCTCACAACATACACAAAGGGAAGAGTAAAATACTCAGGGTTAATGCCTGCAGTACATCATCCATTATTCTTGAAGGAAAAGCCCTTGAGGAGGTGGACAGTTTTATTTATCTTGGCAGCGTTGTAGATAAACAAGGTGGTACAGATGCTTACATCAAAATAAGGATAGGAAAAGCAACCGCAGCCTTCCAGCAACTCAAGAATGTTTGGATCTCCAACATCTCAGGCAGCAAGCAAAAAGTAAGGATTTTAACGCTATCGTGAAACCTGTGCTGCTATATGGAGCCGATACATGGAGAACAATGGCCGTAATCCTGACCAGAATCCAGTCCTTCATCAATAATTGTCTAAGAAGGATTCTCAGAATTCACTGGCCGGACAAAATCAGCAACCGGTAACTGTGGCAGCGGACAAAACAGAAGCCCATTGAGGAAGAAATTCTTCAGAAGCGGTTGAGGTGGATTGGTCATACACTAAGAAAACCTGCTTCTAATACAACAAAGCAAGCCCTGAAATGGAACCCACAGGGTAAGAAGAAAAGAGGCTGTCCAAGAAACACTCTGCGCCGAGAATTGGAGGCAGACATCAAGAGAATTAGCCATGAGTAGAGGATCCTGGAGAAGCAGGCCCAGGATAGAGATGACTGGAGGTCTCTCGTAGGTGGTCTATGCCCTTGGAGGAATGGCAGACGCCGAGGATGATCGGTGGATGCCCCTCATGGACGAAAAGGCTCAACACACAATTCCGATTTTTTTATTTAAGGGAAATCATGTAGGAATCACACCAAGAATGGGTCAATATAATGCGTACCGCACACTAGTCTAACATTCGCATTCACAAAGCGGAAAACCCCATTAACTATAAATAATATAATAGCCCACGTCACTCACTCACACATTGTATGTGTAACGCTATGACGTCATTTTTAAAGCTTATATTTTAATACAATGTGTGCATCGGAAGGCGAGCAAAATGATAATAAATTAAAGATTCTCGCCGTAAAAATATATTATATGACGTCATTGATTTAGCTCATATTTTAATTTTGGAAAAGGGAACGATGTAAATAGAGGATTTGAGGATTATTAATTATAAAATACTGTTTCTACATTTCAGGAACATTTCGTATTTATCAAACAAGGGTATGTTACTTGTGCTTTTGACCAAAAAAATTGGGCGCCGTTGGCGCCCTACAACTCCTAGTATAAAATACTTTGTTTACATTTCAGGAAACTTTCGTAAACTTTTAAATCTTTATTCCCCATTATATTTTACACGATCTTTAGAAATACAGATAAATATATCCATTTTGAAATTGATTAAAAACGAACAGGTGTTTCAAATTTGACATCTTACATCGAATGGGCCCAGGGGCCATTAATTTCAATTGTTCTTACAAGCTATATAAAAAAAATAGTTTCAGCATAAGCTACTTGGTCAATGAATGAATCTTGACCAAACTTGGTATATAAAAACTTTACAGATTATATTAAAATACTATAAGGCACTTCACTCCTGATGCCGATTTCTCCGGGGGCCGGCGGTCCCAAATGTTTTTTTTTCGTAAAATAAAAAAAAATTATTCCAAGTTCAATTCTACACGATCTTGTTAAATATAGATAAATATAATAAATTGTAAAATAATTGAAATGAAAAGGGTTTTCGAACTTTACATGTTTAACCGATTGGGCCAGGGAGCCATTAAAGTCTTTTTTTTCTTATCTATTTAAAAAAAAAGAAAATTGTCTGTCTTTATGTCCTTCATGACTTACTAAACCATTCATCTGCTCGCCATGAAACTTTAAGAGATTGTTAAGTGCACTCCCGGGATAATAATGGGCTATTTTTAATTAAAAAATGAACACTCATGGGGCACCGGTGGGGGGGTGGCAAATGTCGTTTTTTTCTAATATAAATATTTGTGAGCATTTTTGTATGTAAAGCGCGTTGAGCCAAGCTGCTAACTGTGGTATCGCGCTAAATAAGTTATCAGATCATGTATATTGATTTTAATTTTAATTTTATTTTCCTAAATAGAATACACGAAATATTTTAAGAGGTTTATTGAAAGGCAAACTTCTGCTTTAAAATTACTGTAAATGAAGTTACAATTCATGGCCCTATCGATAAGAAGTTTACATTTTCAAATCGTCGGACCTATAGTTTATTCAATGAAAATTTTCGTAAAAACCTTACAACTGAACAACAATAAAGTTATTATTTAATTAATGGGCGTACATCAAATAAGACTTTCGAAAGGTGTATTATTGTAAAAATAAAAATCAACTTCATTGTGTACACAAAAAAGCAATTTAAACAATTTTAGTTATGTTTTACAATGAAAATGACATACTGAAAAATAGTTTTTACTGAGGAAACAATTTAAACAACTATAGACCTGTGTCTAACGTTTAATTTTTGTCGAAGGTCATTGAAAAACTAGTCTTAAAACAACATTTTGCTTATCTTAACGACCACACTCTTCTAAGTCCCAATCAGTCAGCCTACAGACCTTCTCACAGCACAGAGACCACCCTGTTGAAGGTAACAAATGACCTCCTACTCGCACTGGACAGTGGGAACATCTCTATATTGGTCCTCTTAGATCTGAGTGCAGCCTTTCACACCGTCGACCATCAAACATTGCTAAAAACCCTGCAACATTATTTTGGAATTTCTGGCTCAGTTCTGACTTGGTTTCAATCATACGTATCTAACAGTTCACAGGTGGTATCAGTAGATGGCTGTATATCTCACAAAGCTGACTTGGTTTATGGTGTGCCCCAGGGCTCCGTTTTGGGTCCGGTACTTTTTGTACTTTATACAAGGTCACTACTTCTACTGCTCGAAAAGCATTCAGTTAAAAGCCAATCATTTGCAGATGATACTCAGCTATATACTCACACTGATCACTCTGATATTGACTTCACTGTCCAGTTGACGTTAGAGTGCATTGGTGAAGTAAAGTCTTGGATGACGTTTAGCAAACTCAAGCTGAATGATGACAAGACTGAAGCACTTCTATTTTGCAACAATAAATCACGAAGTACTTTGTCTCTTCCGAATTCTAATCAGGTAGCCAGATCAGATATACCGTTCAAAACATCGACTAGGAATCTTGGGTACATTATTTCGGACAACATGTCTACCAACAACTTCATCAATCACATCTGTCGCTCTGCCTACACCACTATCCCTCAGATCAGCTCAATCCACCAATACTTAACAATTAGTGCAACAAAAACTCTAGTCTGTGCTCTTGTTCTAGCTCGTATTGATTATTGCAATTCTCTTCTGTCAGGTGCGCCTACAAAATGCATTGAAAAACTACAGAAAGTTCAAAATTCAGCTGCCAGACTAGTTCTCAAGGCTAAAAAACATGACCATGTTACACCGCTACTTTACTCACTTCATTGGCTACCTATACAAGCCCGAATTGACTACAAACTGTCCGTTCACTGTCACAACTTCTTTTCCGACTCATGCCCTTCCTATATAACCGAACTTTTGTCGGTCTACTCATCCACTCGTCAGCTACGCTCTTCTGCAGACACACGCATTCTTTCTGCTCCTAAGACACGCACAAAAAACATTTGGCGAAAGGTCGTTCTATTTTTGTGCAGCCAAACAATGGAATTCTCTACTATTACACATCCGTAGTATTCAAACAACCAAGTCTTTCAAGACTGCTCTTAAGACACATCTTTTAAAATCTATTTTCAAAATTGATGAAACAATTCTTTTAATGATTAACGTAGGTTTTTGTGTTTTGTGTTATGTACTGTAATTAATATGGTTGTTATGGTATGAATGCTAATGTATTATTTATATGTATGTTATTACCTTCCTGTAAAACGCTGTGAGCCCAGTTCCTTACTGGGATACATCGCTATATAAAATATCAATTTATTATTATTATTATTATCTCAAAAATTTAACATGCTACATAGAGATAAATAAAATAATCTAAAAATTCAATAATTTAATTGCAGTACATGCGATCGATCTGAAATTTTGATACATCGTTTTTTATCGGTACAATACTGCCTGCAAAATTTCAGCTCGCTAGGTTACGATGATGTGGGTTAAAATCGATCCAAAGTTTTTTCGAAAAACAAGCAAGCAGGGGCTCAAACAGACAACACAAGTTAATATAAAGGATTTAATGAAATTTATATAAATTTTTATTAGCTTGATAATTAAAATGGATCTATTTGTTTTTTTTAAAGGAGTCTTAATTGTTCTGATTCTACTAAAGAGAAAACATTAACTTGAACAAATAGGAAGATATCCTTATTTACACTTCAAGAAAAACATATATTTATTAAGCATCATCTAATTCTTTATTTTCTACCACTTCCACATGTTCGTTTGGTCTTAAATTTAATGTTTTCAATAGTCTATTGAATCTAAATTTGTTTCATATGATGTTATTTTATAATCCGCTAATCAAGTTATTAAGAAAAAGTCGATAAAAGAATGTCAAAATGATCAATATATTTTTTTCCTTTTCGTTTTCCCACATGAAACCCGAGTTACGCCGGGTATTTGGCTAGTAATAAATATAATAGCCCAAGTCACTCACTTACACATTGGAGGTATGTGTAACGCTATGACGTCATTTTTTAGCTTATATTTTAATAACAAGGTGTGCATCGGAAGGCATGCAAAATGATTATAAATTAAAGATTCTCGCGGTAAAAAAATATTATATGACGTCATTGTTTTAGCTCATGTTTTAATTTAGGAAAAGTGAACGATGTAAAAAGAGGATTTGCGGATTGTTAATTATAAAATGTACATTTCAGGAATATTTCGTATTTATCAAACAAGGATAAGTTACTTGGGCTTTTTACCAAAAAAAAGTCGCTACAACCCATAATATAAACTATTTTGTGTACAGTTCATGAAGTTTAATATTTCGTATCTATCAAACAAGGACAAGTTAGTTGGTCTTATGAAAAAAGCGGGCGCCGTAGGCGCCCCAGCACAACCTAGTATAAATATATATATATTAGCTTTATTAATATTATTTGATACTTTGGCTACTAGCACCATTCATCCATTCAACGGGAAACTTTGGGAAATTGTTGACTACTCTTCCGCATAGGGCTATGGCAAATTCTGCTGTTGTAAATACCACTCAGAGGGTGTCGAAAGACCAACCTTTCTTTTTTTTCCTCCATGAAATAAGCTTTTTAAAAATAAGTTATACATTAGCTAATGAGTTTATCTTGACCAAACTTGGTATATAAATACTCGATGGCCCATACTAAAACAATATGAGTTTTTGAGCTCCTTATGTTCATTCGTTTTGGCCGGGGACACAAATATTCTTGTTCTTGGTGTTGCAAACTTAAAAGACATTATTCCCCATTTAATTTTACAAGATGCTTACAAATATTGACACATATATCCATCTTGATTCAGCAATATATATATATATATATATATATATATATATATATATATAAATATATATATATATATATATATATATATATATTAAACTTTTTATCGTGCACCATTCGGGCGCATGTTCCCCTTATTTTCTTTTTTTAGAATTGAATTTTTTAGAAATTGAAATACGCTTTATAATAATTAATTTTTTTTAACCGACCGCCCTGTTAAATATATAAGATTCAGAATAAAATGAGAGTATATTTTTGAAAATTATCGCTCATTTTGGGGCTTGGGTAATTAAATTCGTTATTTTCAAGTAAGCTTTAAAAACATTTATTTCTCCGATCGACATGAAACTTTGGTAAATTGTTAAGTTTAATTCCGCAAAGGTTTCTGCCATAATTGTTTTTAAAAAGTATCACTCATTTGTTTCTTTGAATTGCCTTTAAACTGAGATCGTGGCAAATCGTGACAGGTTAGATAGTATTTTAAAAATGAAATGCAGTTTCTAAAAACCCCGTAAAAACAAAGTTTTTGACTATAAATCCTTTATATATGACTATAAATCCTTTATATACTAGACACAACAAAAAGAATGTTAATTATAATACGCAGCGCAAGACAATCAACAAATCCAAAAAAACGTCTCGTAAAATATGTTTAATGTAATGCGATAGGGAACAAATTTTTAAATAGTATCGTCAATATAAGAAGCACCGCACAGCGCGACAGAAAAGATTGTTCAATATAATACGTACCACGACACTCTAGCACAAAAAATAACATGATAGATAGAGATACATAGAGATAATCTAAAAATTCATTAATTTAATAACAATACTTTCGATCGATCTGAAATTTAGATATATCATTTTTATTATCGCAACGAGTCTGCCTGCAAAATTTCAGCTCGACAGCATTAAGGGAAGTGGGTTAAAAATCGATCCAAAGTTTTTTCGGCAAGCAAGCAGACACCACGAGTTAATATAAAGGATTTAATTTTTTTTTAAACGTAAAAAAACAAGTTTTTGACTATAAATCCTTTATATTTATATACGAGACATAACTACAAGAATGTTCATTATAATACGCAGTGCAAGACAAATAAAAAATATATAAAAAAGTTTACTTATGTCTCGTAAAACATGTTTGGGGCATCAGATCAGGAATATGTTTATAAAAAGTATTGCCAATAAAATACGCACCTTATTGCACGACAGGAAAGGTCGTTCAAAAAATACGCACCGCGACAGTCTAGCACAAAAATTAACATGTTACATAGATATAAATAAAGATAATCTAAAAATGCATTAATTTGATTACAGTACACGCGATCGATCTGAAATTTCGATACGTCATTTTTATCATCGGCACGAGTCTTCCTGCAAAATTTCAGCTCCCTAGCTTACGAGGAAGTGGATTAAAAATCGATCCAAAATTTTTTCGGCCAGCAAAAAATCAAGGGCTCAACCAGACACCACAAGTTAATATAAAGGATTTTAAAAAGTAGTCGTTTTAAAAGGCTTCTTAAAAATCTGCGCACTGTACTTACACAATGAAAAATTTAAGGACAGCTGGACGCTTAAAATAACGCTTAAAATAATGGACACTTTTAATAATGGGGTCGTCCATAAATGACTTCACGCGATTTCGGCTAATTTTATCCCCCTCCCCTTTCCTTCCTCGTCATACATCGTAACTCCAATATGACGTCACATATTTTTTAAAGTGTAGGGCTGCACTCTAATATCGTAACAAGAGTGATGCCATGTAAAGCGTCATTAAATAAATTCTAAGCAATCAAATATTTAAGTGGAACTTTTATTTTAAAATGCGCGTTTTGATGTTACGTCACATTTCTTAAACACCCACCCGTCCCCCAACATGACGTAATTTATGGAAGGCCCAAAAGCACTGCATAAAAACTCTTCATTTTAAAGGTCTTTATAGGGTTTCAATATAAAAAAAATACATAATTTTTTTAATTAAATTTGCGTCTTTATGCAATTGGTATAATTTCAAAAAGGAATGCAATTATATTTTGGATCCCGTTTCCCGATAAGGTTTCATATTTTGTAAATCCTATTCCATACACCCACACGAGATATTGTTTATGAAAAATAAAGAAAATTTATACCACATTAAACAAAATATTAACTGTCTGTTTATAGACGCATGTGGAACAATAAATAAAAATGGATTTTAAAAATGTTTTTGTCATTTATTGTAATAGAAAAAATTTAATTAATCAAATAGAATCATCTTATATATCAAAAAAAAACTTTGATTGTTTGTTTGTTTTTCATTGTCTGGCATACGTTTTTAAATTGATTGATGATTCTCGACCAAACTTGGCACACATATGCATCATTATCCAGGTCAAAATATAGAGGGGTTTTTAACTTTACATCAATCACAATTTAGGGCCCCGTGGCCCCTAATTTTTAAATAAAATTTCGAATAAATCGAATGAAACTTTGGATGTTTATTATTTTAATGAACCGAGAGTTATCATTCTTATTGTAATCTATACTTTTACAAATAGAAACAAAATATTTAGCATTTAATTTGATTTTCAAGAACTGAATTGTAACAACTTAAAAACGTTTAAATCTGTATAAAAATGGTATGAAATCATTTTGTTGCGACCCAAACTTTATTTTAATTTGTTTTCGTGTATTATTTAATTTTCAATTTACTTCAATTTCAAATATCGAATACAATTATAATTTGGATTTGTTTTAAAATCAGCGACGATTACGATTTAATTAACCGAAATTTTATAAGTTTCTACGTCATTCCATAATTTTCTCAAAATAGAATCATACTAATGAGCTTTTAATTTGATTTTATCTATATATATAATTCTCTTCGTGGTCGGACCCTGCGAGACACCAGGCTGCAAGTAGGTTCAACAGATACTAATTTTAGAAAGCAGCGCCCAAAATTACTGCACAAACGCATCAAAAAGTGTGCAAATTAAATATGCGCTGTAAAAAAAATAGTATATGACGTCATTGTTTTCGCTGATATTTATTTTTGGAAAAGGGAACCCCTATTATAAAGTACTTTGTGTGCATTTCAGAAAGTTTAATATTTCGTATTGATCAAACAAGTACAAGTTAGTTGGGCTTTTGAAAAAGGTCGGCGCCGTAGGCACCCTAAAAAAGTGCATTAAAGGGGTAAAAGAACTCTCCATGAGCAAGTCTGCGGTGTATGCTACGCCGCGGGGCGTCTAGTTTTCTATACTTTTCTAGAACTCAATTGAAACCATTTCACAACTGTATAAATAGAGCCAGAAATCAAGTAGTTTCGATGGAAGCTCTATATTGGTTGTTTTTAAACAACGAACATTACGAACTACCTTTTCCACACTGATACCCATAATCATAATGCCACCAAAGAAACGACATCCATTGGGCAAATTTTTACGGCCATGGCCTAACACTAACACTATGACTATCGACATCGACCACTATACATTATAAATCAAGGCATTGAGATCAAGATTCAAAATTTACTATTAAAGGTAAGTTAAGATGTTTTTTACAAATAAATATTATATGATATAAATATATTACAAATTCTACTTAATTTTATAATTAAATTACTATAAAATTACTACCCTTTAAACACATATATTGATATACTAGCAAAATACCCGCGCTTAGCTACGTTAGTAAGGATTTTAGTAAGTGTTTCTTCTTCTTCGTTCTCAAAATCTTTTGATAGAGGATTTAGACAGCAAGTCCTATATTTGTGATGAACTGAGCTGTGGCTGTCAGTTGTTCCACTCCACCATAGAGTTTGTCATCGAGGGTAGCTTCCTGGGGCCATATGTCTGTCCGGGTATGGTGGTACAGAGGGCAGTTTTGGAGAACATGTTCCGCATTTTCCGCAGCTATCCCGCAGGGGCACATTTCGCTTTCTCAAATTCGAAGTTTGAGAAACATGTGTTGCCTAAGTTTGTTGTGGCCCGTCCTTAGCCTGAAAATGATGTTTTGTGATTTGCGGGGGAGTTTGAAGTATGCATCACTTTTTGGGTGGTTTTCTTTGAGCTCGGACCATCTTTCAGATTCACTTCTTTTGAGCATTGCCTTGATTTCTTCGTGGTGTAGAGATGGCTCTGTCTGGTTTTGACTGCCTCCAGTTTTTGCCAAGGAGTCAGCAGTGTCATTTCCTTCAAGTTCCACATGTCCAGGGATCCATTGGAGAATAAGTTCTTTTGTTATTTTTCTCAGTTTCAATAGTTCTGTACTGAGTGTCTGATTGATCAAAGTGTTTGGGTTTTTGAGAGACTGAAGCACTGTCTTAGCATCAGTGAGGATGACAATCTGGCTGTTTTTAGAGTGGAGGTCACTTGTTAGAATTTTTTCGGCAAGCTCTAGTGCTTTCCTTTCAGCTCTAGTGCTTTCTGAGAGACTTCCTATGGCAGTTGCTTTTTCAAGGTGTTCTCCGTTAGGCCACTCTATAAGAATGCCGGCTCCTCCATTTTTTGTGGCTTTTTCTGAGGAGCCATCGGTGTAGACTCTTATCTAGGAATTTTCAGGATATTGTTCTTTGATGATGTTATTTACTGTTACTCTCAGTATGTCAATTTTGTAGTCAGATTTTTTTCCAATGCTGATTAAGTTGTCTCTGATTATTAGAGGTGGACTTGGGTCCCAGGGTGGGAAGTGGCTGTGGGGATGTGTCGCTTCAATCACAATGTTATCCATTTTATGTTTGGATTTTAGATGTTTGGCTTCTTGTATAAAGTTTGTTCTTTGGAGTCTTTTAGTTGAGTAGGATTTTTGAAGCTTGGGTTTTAGAGGGTGATGTACTGATGCTTCTAATTTGGTGAACTGTGTTAAGGTTTTGGTTTCTCGTCTAACTTCCATAGAGCTTAGGGTACCTAGGTCCTCCATTGCTCTGATTGGGGTAGTTTTCATTGCTCCTGTAATTATTCGAAGCCCTAGGTTTTGAACTTTGTCTATTTTTTGGAAGTTGGATTTGGCTGCTGTGCTCCACACTGTGGATCCATATTCTAGGGTAGGTCTTATATAGCTGGTGTATGTTTTCTTCAGGATGGAGTGGTTTGCGCCCCAGTCTGAACCAGCTAGTTTTTTTATCAGCGCCAGTCTTTGGATTCCTTTTTTTGTGCGTTATCTATTTGGTTTCTCCAGGTTAGCCTTGGGTCAAACGTAACTCCTAGATATGTCGGATTGTCATTTTTTTCCAGGACTATTTTGTCTAAGGTTAGTTTTATGCTTTGTTGTTTGGTTGAAAGGGAGAAGATTGTGTAGGTAGTTTTTTTGGAATTTATGGTCATACCCCATTCCTTAGACCATAGGTTGAGGTTGGTCAGTGCATCTTGTAGCCTAAATTTTGAAGTGCCTGTGTATTCTTCTGTGCTAAGTAGAGCCAGATCATCAGCGTACATGCTGCCTTTTACTTTTCTAGGAATAATTTGTAGTAAGTCGTTTATAAAAATTAGAAACAGTGTGGGTGACAGAACACCTCCCCGGGGGACTCCATTGTGTATCGTAGCTGTGTTGCTCCTTTTTCCTGGCATTTTGACTAGAGCCTTGCGATTAGTTAAATATTCTGTGATCCAGTTTAACATTCGGTGGGATACATGGGTATTTTGTAGCTTTAGAATTAGACCTTCTTTCCAGACCTTATCAAATGCTTTTTCTAGGTCAACCCAGACAACGATGGTTGATTTCTTTTCCTGGAAGCCGTCTTCTATTTCTTGGGCTATGTATGCTATTTGATCTTCCGTTGATCTGCACTTCCTGAATCCTGCCTGTTCATCTGCAAGTAGATTTTCGGATTCAAGTATCCACATCAGCCTATTATTAACCATTCTTTCCATCAGTTTGCAGATGCAACTGGTCAGACTTATTGGGCGGTAGCTGTCAACTTGGCTCCTTTGTTTGCCAGGTTTTGGAATTGGAATCATGATAGCTTTTTTCCAAATAGTTGGGATTTTTCCAGACTTCCAGCTGGCATTGAATATTTGTAGTAGTTTTTTTTAGCCAGGGTTCCTTGGTGAATGAGCATATCATTTGAGATCTTGTCTATCCTGGAGCTTGTTTGGGTTTTAGGAGTTTCAAAGACTTCTTGAGCTCTTTCAAACTTAGGTTTGCAATCATTCCATGAGAGTGTGGTGTAGCCATTGTCTGAGCTTTTTCTATTTATCTTTAACTTCTTTGGATCTTTGTTCACTGATACTGATTTTACCCACGGTACTAAAGTGGGTTAAAAATTTTTGAGCAGCTTCACGTCCTGTGAGTTTTTTAATGTCTGCTTCTAGGACTATTGGAGAAGATTAGTTTTCCTCTTGGTTAAGACTTTTTGCAATATTCCATAGTTTATGTCCATCTCTGTCTACATTTAGTTGTTCGGTTTTTTCGTGCCAGCTTTTCCTTAGAAAAGATAGATGTTCCTTTCTGAAGATTGCATTTGCGGCTTTTAGTTGGACATTGTTTTCTACTGTTGGGGATTTTTCTGCTAGATTTCTTGCGTTGATGGATTCGTTGTGAAGTTTTTATAAATGTTGAGACCAGTTTAGTATGTAATTATTCTGTCTCCCCTGGGGATAGATTCCTTAGCGGCTTTGAGGAGAGCTCTTGAGAAATCAGAGTAGGATTTGTTTACCCGGTTTGTTTTGCAGTTGATGTTCGTCATATATTCATCTGTTAAGCGGGCAAAGAGATCCCAGTTTGCTTTCTTGTAATTCTATCTGGGAAGGGTGGAGTTTTCTATGGGCAGTTGAATGGTTTCTATGTGTATGAGAATTGGTCTATGGTCACTAGTAGCAGGTTGGTCAGCGACTTCTCTTTTACTTACTTTGGATAATTTGTTTGTAGCAAAGGCTAAGTCTGGTGTTGATGTTGTCATCCATACTCTGGAGTAGAAGGTAGGAGTGACTTATGGTTGGTTTAGGAGAATTAGACTGTTTCCAGTTTGCCATTCCTCAACTTCTTCTCCTCTGGCGTTTAGATCTGAGTATCCCCAACTCTGGGAATGGCTGTTCATATCACCCAATATTAGATATTCTTCATTGTTTAGGTCTGAGTATCCCCAACTCTGGGAAAGGCTGTTCATATCACCCAGTATTAGATATTCTTCATTGTTTAGGTCTGAGTATCCCCAACTCTGGGAATGGCTGTTCATATCACCCAGTATTAGATATTCTTCATTGTTTAGGTCTGAGTATCTCCAACTCTGGGAATGGCTGTTCATATCACCCAGTATTAGATATTCTTCATTGTTTAGGATTTGAATTCTCTCGAGTTCTAGTTCTTTGTCTGGTGGGCAGTAGCAGTTGAAGACGTTTATGTCCCTCCTGGGAGGATTAGCTTGGTCCCCAATATTTCTGATTGAGTTGAGTTGGGTATAAAGATATCTGTAGTTGGTATGTTGTTTTTAACTAAGGTTAGAATTCCCCCATTGGTTCTGTTTTCTCTGTCTTGTCTTAGACATGTATAGCCTCTAATAGAGAAGCACAAGTTGTTGTTGAGGCGCGTTTCTTGGATACATGCCACATCTATTTCATTTTTATGTAGGAAGATCTTTAAGGCTTCTTTTTTCTTTTGGATGCCCTCTGCGTTCCATTTTAGAAAAACTAAATTCTGTTTAGTTTTTCTTATTTTAATTTGGTCAGTAGGGTTTACTTCCTTTTCTCTGCTACTGAATCCACGAGCAGAGGAGGAAGAACAACCAGCTCGCTTGGGTGGGCTCCTTCGAGGCGGAGAGCCCGGCCCCCTACCTGCGCGGCGGGATTCCACAGGCAGGACGCCACAACTATATTTGTTAACTTCTATTTCCTCCATCATTTTGAGTTTTGCGTGCCGACGAGTTTTGCGCCAATTGGCCCGTGGTCGCCGACTTCAGCCTGCTGTTTTACTGGATGTGCTTCCATAGCCTTTGGTCAGCCAAGACCATCTGCAAGGCAGCAGTTGATTTTTTTTCAGAGTTTTCTCTCCTAGATGAATTGCTATCCCTAGCTGACGGCCTAATCTGTCCGGGTTTAGAGTTTGAGCGCTCTATGTTTGCTTTTTGCAGTCATTTCCTTGGGTTTATGAGGCATTTTAAAAGAGTATCCTTACCACGGGATACCCCACCTCACCCTCCACGACAGCAAACCAGTTGGTCCGCGGCCGCTTATTCAATATTCACGGCTAACCTTTATATCTAAAGGTCGTTCCTCTATCCACCGCCTGAGGACGCGCTTGGTAGGAGATGGTAGCTCCCCCAAGTAGTAAGTGTTGAAAACCCATTACACACAAATTCAAAACACCAATTTATTTCATTCTTGATCATGATGGATATATTTGTTTGTCAATTTTTGTCAAGATGGTGTAAAATAAAATGGATACTAAAATAACATTACGGGCCCCCATGCAAAATGGATGCAGGATGTTCATGTGATAGAGATACGTGTCTATATTTATTTAAATTATTTAAAATCTAAAGGAAAAAAGCTTTAAATATTTACGAAAGAAATATTTTGGGTCCCGGTTCCGAAGGAACAGACGTTAGAAGTTAATTACCCTATAGAATTTTATTATTTATTTTTTTAAAAATCAAATTTGTTCAATAATTCATCCATTTACCCTGTTACCACTTTCAAAATTAACTTTTATATAACTAATGATAAAAAATGGTATACGGGCCCCCAGCCCCTAATAAGTGGTGTTTTTATAATTTTACTTTTAATGCCAGAAACCTTCGCTGTAGCGTACCCAAAAAAAACTTCCTAAAGTTTAATGTACGTGGGATAAATAAAATACATTTACTATTAATACGTCTTTAAAAAAAACTAAAATAAAGGCTGGGGGCCCTATCGGTGTAATATGTATAGTTCAAAACAACAGCTTATTTTAATTTGGATTAGGATGAATATATTTGTTGCTAACATTTGTTTTGAAAAATCGAGTAAATTCGAATTGTTAAAATGTCTTAAACATTTAAGAAAAAGAGATTAGGGGTCCTCGGCTAAAAAAGATTGAAAAAATATAATTTTAATGCCCTAACGAAATTTAATATAGGTCGTCACGTTTTTATCTTCCAAGTTTAAAAAAAATACATTTACACATTTACATTTTTTTTAAAATTTGTAATTTGGCTCATATAAGGTGAAAAAAACTACAGTTGTGTGCCGACCCCCAGTGAGTGATAATTAAACAAGAATTTTGCCTGTTACCATCCTGGGAGTGTACTCAACAACTTCTAAAATTTTCATGTTTCTACCTGCACGGGAAGTTGGAGAATTAGTGATGAGTCTGTTTTTAATATTAGAAAAAACTACATTTGGGCCCCCGGCTTCCATTAAGTGATAATTTAATATTGTTTTCGCCTGTTAATACCGTGGAAGTGTACTTAACAACAACCCAAAATATCATGCTTCTACCTACATGGGAAATAGGAGAATTCATGATTTTCCTATTTTATATAGTTCATATAGGGAAAAAATTCATTTGGGCCCCCGGGCCCACAGAAGGTGATAATTTTATAACATTTTCGCCTGTTACCATCGCGGGATTGTACTCATCAATTTCCCAAAATTTCATGCTTTTGACTACTCGGGAAATAAGAAAATTAGTGTTTTTCATATTTTATATATTCCATATAAGGAAAAATAGATTTTTTGGGCTCCGGGCCCCCAAGAGTGTGAATTTTAAAATTCTTTTTTTTCCATTTTACGTTGTGAGAAGGTACTCAACAACTTTCCAAAGCTTCATGCTTCTACTTACACGGGAAGTTTGAGAATTAGTGATGAGTCAGTTTTTAAAATTAGAAGAAAAAAACTACATTTGGGCCCCCGGCCCCCAGCAAGTGATAATTTAAATATTGTTTTCACCTGTTACTATCGCGGAATGTTACTTAACAACTACCCAAAGTTTCTTGCTTCTACCTACACGGGAAGTAAGATAATTAGTGATTTTCAATTATTATATAGCTTATATTAGGAAAAATCTAAATTTGGGCCCCCGGCCCCCAGTAAGTGATAATTTAAATATTTTTTCCCATGTTACTATTGCGGAAATGTACTCGAGATCTTCCCAAAGTTTCATGCTTCTACCTACCCAGCAAATAGTAGAATTAGGTATTTTCAATTTTTATATACCTCCTATAAGGAAAAAAACATCTTTTGGGCCCCCGGCCCCACGTGAGCGTGAATTTTTAAATTCTTTTTCGACATTTTTTGTCGCGAAAGTGTACTCAACAACTTCCCAAAGATTCAAGCATCTACCTACACGGAAAATAGGAGAATGAGTGATTTTTAGTTTTTATATAGCTCATATTAGGAAAAAACTTCATTTTGGGCCCCCGGCCCCCAGGAAGTGATAATTTAATTTTTTTTCGCCCATTACCATCGCGGGTTTGTACTCAACAACTGCTTAAAGTTTCATGCTTCTGCCTACTCGGGAAATAGGAGAATTAGTGATTTTCATATTTTATATAGGCCATATTAGGAAGAAAAAAAAACGTTTTTGGGCCCCCGGCCCCCAATGAGTGTTAATTTTAAAATTCCGTTACGCAAATTTTCGTCACGAGAGGCTACTCAACAACTTCTCAAAATTTCATGCTTCTACCTAAACGGGAAATTGGATAATTAGTGATGAATCAGTCAGTGAGTCAGTGAGTCAGGGCTTTGCCTTTTATTAGTATAGATGCGTTATTTAAAGGTTACTTCCAAGATGAGATACATTTAATGAATTTAATCACATTTATTAAGGCACTTTCTTTTTTATTCCATGCACGATTTTTATGAAACTTTTTTTTAAAAAAATACAGGTTGCCAAAATTGCGTGAGAAATGTCAAATACTTCTTAAGTGTGAACAAAGACTTAATGATCAACCGGAAAAAGCACAGTGCAGCAAAATTGTAAGTTCTATTATTGTTTTATCCAACTTTTAACATACGCATTTGTAAAAATACATTTTATATGCCCGATTTCTGATACTTTACGTATACGATAATGTAAAAGATCGGTGCATTTTTATTAGAATTGCAATGACATTTTTTAAAGAAAAAAAAACAACAGGTTTCCAAAATCGCATGAGAACCCTGAGCAAAGTCAGGTGCGACTTCAGTGTGAACATGGACTGCGGCATTAAGATCGTAAAATCAATTATTGCTTTCTCAGACTTTAAACATATCAATTTTTAAAAATACATTTTGTTATATTTCTTCCGATATCAAATACGTTATTTATACAATAAGATAAAAGATTGGTGCATTTTTATTGGAATTACAATGAAACTTTTTTTTAAAATCAGGTTTCTAAAATTTTATGAGATGCCTGACTGCAATGAAGCGCAAATGAAAGAGAACATCAAGAGCGTCAGAGACACCAGAACAACGTGAGTTACAGCTAGCAAAAGGAGAAAACAGGACAGTGTGTCACTTTATTTAGGGTCTATTTAAACTATTCTATAATATTTTAAATTTTATCATTGCAGGATCTCTATTATTTTTTTGCCTGTTTTTCTAGGACAGGTTTTAAAGTATTAACCCCATTATTTGTCAAACTTTGAATATAATATTAGTCTTATTATTCATTTGATTTGGGTAAGATGTAAAATATTCTAGACGCTTTTGTAATTTCGTCTCAGTAATTTAAAACAGATTTTAATTGGATCAATTTAAGGTCTTATCAAATTGTTTTTCTGACTGATTTTCTGGTAGGTAAACCTCACGGGATAGAATGTCTAAAATATTCTAGAAAATTATAAATTCTATCTTTGCAAGATCTCCGTTAATTGTTGTGTCACTTAATTTGGGGTTTATTTAAATTATTCTAGAACATTCTACATTTTATCATTGCAGGATCTCTGTTTTTTTGTTGGCCTGTTTTACTGGGACAGGTTTTGAAGTACAGTATTACCGCCATTATTTGTCAAACTTTGAATGTAATATTGCAGGATCTCTATTATTTTTTAGCATGTTTTACTGGGACAGGTTTTAAGGTATTACCCCCACTATTTGTCAAACTTTGAATGTAATATTCGACTTATTATTTACTTGATTTGGGTAAGATGCGAAATATTCTATAATTTTGTCTCTGTAAATTTAAACAGATTTTAATTGGAGTCAATTTAAGATTTTATCCAATTGTTTTTCTGACTGATTTTCATTTAGGTGAACCTCACAGGATAGAATGTCTAAAATATTCTTGAAAATTCTAAATTTTTTTTGCAAAATCTCCAATAATTGTTAGTCTTTTTTATTGGGAAAAATGTTAAAGTTTTAGCCCAAATATTTTCCAGACTATGATTGCACTATACATTTATTATTCACTTGATTCGAATATAAGTACAAATATTCTAGAAACTTCTGTAGTTTAATTTTTCATTACGTCCGCAGTAATTTATAATATAAATAGGACAAATTTTAAAGTCATATCCAATTGTATTTTAGACTAATTTTCAGTTTGAGACCTTACGTGGATGGATCTCCGCTGGGGCCCCCTTTTAAAAACTTAAATGAATAATGCGTTACAGTTGAATGAGTTGAAAGATAGCCTATGTCTGAGCTTTCCAAAGAGGCCTAACTTTAGGCTTGAAGGAATGTGTTTTTGTAGGTATTTTAGCCGACCGATGCGTAACACAGGGATGCCCAAAGTCCGGCTCGCGCGCCAGCATTACAATTTTAAATGGCCTGCGGCCCCGTCATAAATAACTGATTGACTCGCGGATATTTTTCAGAGATGACATTGAATTTATAAATAAAGCCGACATTATGCTATTAAAAAGAACAACAACAAAAACATACAACAACAATAAAAGGTCATTGATGTTTGCTTACCACCCTGGATGCCATGAGTCCACTCCAAAAAATTTTAGTCTTGGGACAGAGAAGTTGTTTGTTTTTACCTTGGTGTCTTCTTAACTAGTTGTGTTTTTAATTCTTAAAATAATATTCATACTAAATATTTGGTGTGTCCAGCATCTTAGAGTTAGAACTAATATTCTCATGGGCATCCAACATATTTAGCATTTCACACTATCAGAGGCGTCAGTTGGGTAGCTCATGGTGTCACCCCTGACGACCTCACCCATAGAACTCCAAGTCTTCCAGCACCAAATAAAGGGAACATGCATACTTTTACATTTTGTTGTCACCCCTTCTGATGTTGTCAACCAGTGCGGTCCGCACCCCTGGCATTCCTCTAGTGACGCCACTGTAAACGCAACACATTTTTTAATTTGTCTTCTTTAAATTGTTGTCTTAGTGTAACTTACTAATTAATTTCGTGACGGTGAACCGTAAAATAGCACATAACAAAAGAGCGCAGATGAAGTTTGGAGGCGATTGTTTTCATAGATGCTAGAAGGACTCCAAACGAGGTAGAGCGCTCTTATGTTTGCACCCATTTGTCGTCGCTCTTTCATCATGCGCTCTTTAATGACATGTGAAAACAATTTAAAGAAGGAAAATGTTCCCAACATATGTCATAAAAGCCTTTGAACTAAAAAAATTAGTTCATTAATTAATTAAATGATTAATAAGTGACGACATTTAAGGCATGTCTGTCAAACTTCAAGAACATTTATTATTATTATTTTTTTTTACATTTCGTCTTACTTTTGAACGTGTCAAAAATTTAAGTTTAATTTGGTTTCCTTTTGTAACTTTCAAAATTAAAGTAAATCCTTATTCAAGAATTATTTAAGCCGGAAAAGGTATAACTTGGCATTTTGACTAAAAAAAAATTCGAGTACATTCCCACTATCTTTTCTCATTTTTTTAACCAAAATTAAATAAAGGATTCACTTGCTTACCTTTACTGCTGCAAAAATGTGCAATTATGAATTCTAGATAAAATACTTGTATATAACAGATTATATCTTCAATACTATGCTATATAAAGGTCAGACCAGACGTTTTTCAACGTTAACAATTCGTCGCTGCAGTTGGTCAGGTGCGGTTCTTATCAGCGTCGTTGAAAATCAACTTTACTTCGGCTGCCGAACGTACGCATCAAGAAATTTATCAGTGAAAATCGTTTCATTCGAAATCGACAAGACTGAAATGTTTTCATGTGAAAATAATTTCTTGTTTAAAGGATATTACAAAAAAAGTACCAATATTCAATAAAAATAAAGTTTCTACGAGTACATTATATTAACATAGATATACATCTTTGCAAGCTTTTAGTTTTAGTAAATATAAATTAAAAAATAAAAACTCAAAGACATTTCATACATATTTTTTCTCTTAAAAAATAAATTGCTCTTCACAAAGAAAACCCACGGCATTGGAGGGAATAGTGAGTTGGGTTCGTCTCACCATGGTGTCGGTATGTCAAAGCCAAGTTGACTTAATTTCATTTAAAACAAAAGATATGTCCAGCCTTTTTAATTCTCTCTCCGGTGTGGCTGTTTATTTTCTTTTTTTCCTAATTCGTTTTATTCTACTTTTTGGGACTGTTTGATTATGCATGTTTACTGATATTATTTTATTAATAAGTTTTCACGTTTAACGTATTTCATTGTATTTCGTAATTTTTTTTCTAGGTGAAAAAAATTGTCGTCTTTTTTTGACGCCCGACTTCACCGCACCTCTTAGTGACGCCACTGAAGACTATGTCTATTTTTTTGCTTTATCCAACGTTTGCTCTACTTTCATACCTTCGAGTGGGTCATTTGCTGAAATTTTATTATTACCGAATATATAAATTTATTAAGTTTAACAATAAAAAAGTTATATATATATATGAAGAAAATAATCCTTAAAAACAAAACAAATTCAAGTTGATCAATATAATTTGTATGTAGGGAATCATGTGCTGGTCAAATTAATCCCCCCCCCCACAACAGTGTAAATGAATGAAACATCCTACTACGTATTCATCCTACAAATATCTTGTTCTAAGCAAATATTTTATTGGGAGGGAATAATTATTTGTATCGTATACCTATCGAACTCAAATAATAACCCCTTAAGTCTTAAGGCTTATTTAACAGTGAAAAAATACCTTCTTTTTCAGTATTATAAGCTATTGAAGAATACATTTTTTATAAAAAAAACGATAATTAACTGTACAGGCGTGGTACACGAATGTTGATGACAAAGTTTAATACAGGATATAAACCCGGAAGATCCCTACCTGCCTGTCATGAATCATCTTCAAGCCCATGTGACACTGACAACTTGGCTTACTTATAATTCAAGAAAAAACAACTGCGGCACACCTTTAAGCTTAGTTTACTTTACGATGAACAAATATACACATCAGAGGTTCTCAAACTTTTAAAATTTCCTTAAGGCAAGGGTCGCTTAAATTAATAATGGTACTATTGTAAACATTAAAAATAAAACAGTTATGAATTCAGAAAATATTACATGTTATATAATCGTTGAATACCATTTAGTATTCGCCGTTTCATCTGTACAAATATATCAGAAATGCTTGGAAAAATTTAATCCTTTTATTTACTCAATATTTAAAATTCCAGTAGAACCAAGGATATAAATAAATACAAATAAATATGCGATCGTTTTTCACGATCCTACCTAGACCATTGAGTTGTCCCCTTTGGGACCACGGACCCCACTTTGAAAACCGCTGGTAAAGAGGTAATTTTTTAAAAAAATATTTATTATTTTTTGCAATATTCTCTTAATAATAGACGCCCGCCAATGGGTACAATGTGTATCGAACAACCACAAACCCATGAGTAAATTAATTTTTTGTGTGAATTTTTTGTACTCTTGCCATTATTTTAAAGAATTCATTGAGAGTAATTAAAATAAATTAATTTTGTGGAGTTGTTCATGTGTATGAACTTCATCAGCTCAACATAAATAACATAAATGCCGATTGATTTGTTTTAAAAATGTTCACGGCAATTCCACGTTAAAAATGTGTATTAAATTTATATTAATCACTTATATTACTAGTAGATATATCGAGTAGAGAGTTTCTAAATCTATGAGAAAGTCTTATAAAATGCCGAAGTTTGGCTTGAACACAAAGCTTATTCCTGTTATACTGATTGCAAGCTACATCACCACTTTTTGAGATTATTCGAATTCGACAAGGGTTATTCCAGAAGTAAAGTCATGAAAACTATAAATAGAAGATGATAGAAAGAACAAAGAGAAATGTAGCAATATAATATAATACAATTAATACTAATTTTGAAATACAACACAATGATGATCTGAAACAACCCCTAGAAAAACATAGGAAATTCTCGCGCTTAACGTTTGGAGTTCAGGCTTTGAATATGTCCAAAATACACTGTAATACGATGGTACACTTGCCCAGAATGCACTAAAATATGTCTTAAAGTATGGTTTAATACATTAGTAAAAAATATACTTACTTCTAGGTACTCTCTGACTTATTTTATTCGGAGCTAATTCAAATTTTCATTGCAACAAGTATTCTATCAGGTAAACTTTCTGTCTAATCATAACAAACTACACGACAACATTCCATTATAGCAGACTATAAATAATATTATGGAGACCGAAGTATTTTAGAGCGTGTCGGGTTGCGTAACCTACATTTTGCTGTTGTCGTATTACGTTATAACAAGCTGGAGAGGGGTATTTGATTAGGCGTCTGTAGTCCGGTACAGTTCTGTCTCATATGTAAGGGATTTATAGTCAAAAACTGTGTTTTTACGGGTTTGTTTTATTGTTAGATTTTTTTTTAAACGGATGTTGTTCCGTATTTGTTACTTATTAGAAAATTGTTAATGGTGTGTTAGGGAAGGTTCACTTACAAGTTTGTTCAACCAGTCAGCGTGTAAGGGTGTTTTTATATTCTCTAAAGGAAACAGAGTTCCAAGCGTTTTCAATTTTAGAAAGCCATCAGTCTCCAATAATATATGTGTATTTTTTCTTGAAAAAAAATTGTATTACTATATTTAAAAGAACATTATGAAAATCATGTGCTAGTTAATGAAACTTATAGAGAACTAGTTGACCAGTGAAAATGGCTGCACTCAATGTTTGATTAGGAATGTATGAATTAATTGTATGGAGTTTTTCTTCAGGGAGAAGGTAGCTCAATATAGAAAGGAATTCATCATATGTTGCCTATATAATTATATTTTTAATATCACGGTATCGGTTTATGAAATTTTATTTGACTTTAATAGTAAGGTTAGGGCATATATACTTTTTTTTTAAATATATTTTTACACATTGTTAAAAATGTATAAAACAATAATTGCTTATGATTCTATCTACTTTAAATTAAAATATGGCTTAAATGACTCCGATGTAATAATTCCCTTATCTTTCTTTCGAAATTTAAAAATTATAAAAAATAAACTTTTTTCATATCTAAATTTCAACTAACATTCGCTTTAATCCTTTCTTCGTTTAGTAGGGGACTGAAGACAGGGGAAAGAATATTCAGAAATAATAGGCCATTGATATTTTGTATTTACATCAGTCTTTTTAATTTGCTCCATCTAGAAAACAAACTTAAATTAGAAAGAGGAGATGTGATATATTGATATAAAAAAATATTCTTCGATGACAACACATTTTTTTATAACAAATTAGATGAACAGCGGGATTTTATGTTTTTAAAATATAAACAATAAGTTTCACCAAAACCACATAATCTTTTGAATAAATTTCAGTAGAAATGTAGCTTGTTTCGTACATTTTTTAAAACCTAATGGCCCCTCTGTAATTGACTCCATCTCCATCTCGGCACTAACAATACCAATGTAGCAAACAATAAAAGTGTATATTTTAAAACACTAAGTCAGCGTTCCTCAAACAGCTCACCAATTCCTTTTACCAATCAGGAAGCGCAGCCTCAACACTCCGTCCCCTTGATACATTGTGAGATAAAATGAACAAAAAACCTTTTTAAAAAGATGAGGCCCAGCTGCAGTGAGGAATGTAGAATCTCGCAAGAAAAATCAAAAAATATTTTTTTAGTCACAAACTAAGTAGTCACACAGAGGGACTCAGAACTTTTGTGTTAGTTGATCAAATTTTACATCTCACATTAAATCCCACAGTCGATCACAATAGATATCAATAAAAACTTAGAGTTCTGAGTCCCCCTACTTAGACTGTGACTTAAAAGTTATTTTCTGATTTTTCATGCGATATTCTTTCTACATTCCCCACGGCAGCAGGGGCTCATCTTTTTAAAAAAAGTTTTTTTGTTCTTTTTTTCTACTTTTACGCGTTAACAAAAGATTTGTAAAACTTAATTTTATTCATGAAAATTTAAACTCTTTAAACAACCCGTAAAAACAAAGTTTTTGACTATAAATCCCTTATATATGAGACATAACTAAAAATTATTGATCATGCTTAAACTTGACAAACATTTACAGACTGAGATAGCCTTAACTCCCCTTCGCTGTAAAACGGAGAGGGAGGGAAAAGGTCCGATCACGGATGGCTGAATGCGTAAAATGTCAACAAAAGCAGGCCGCTTATATAGAGATAAAATAAAAATGTATTAATTTAATTACGGTACATTCGATCGATCTGAAACTTAAATAGCTTAATCCTCCCCACAAGCCAAACCTATTTTGAAAATTTCATCACTCTAGCAAGTCAGAAAACGTGTTTACGAGCGTTTTGAAAAATTTGACGACGTATACAGATCTGCCTATGTGCACGAGTTAATAGGATAGGGGCCCCAAAAATGAATGCTGTCGCAAATTTTGTGTATGCTCTTAGCAGGGAAATTTAAATGATTTGTTCGTATTTTTCTACAATCTAGCACCCAAACTCGACCGACTTGTTTCAGCAGGAGAGCGGCCAAAATGACAGTTACTTCGGGGCCGTTTGCTTCATCCAGATGTAGGACACAGAGAAAATTTTGTAGTTAATACTTTTATATCAAGTTCGAATGCATAGGAGAAAAAGACAACTAATTCATACGGTATGGTATGGTATGGCAACCGTCCGTCATACGAGTGAGGCAGTTTATAACCAACAAAGTTATACCATTAAAAGATTTGATCCACGGCATAGCACTTGGCGCAGAATGGCTCATAGATTGCTCAAAGAAAGGGTGAAAAGAACGTGCACAAACCTCCCACAGTGCGCATTATGGTAGTTGGGACATTTCTCGATCTTTCCTTGCGAAGACAGGCGCCATCTTAAACAATACTTGGTTAAAGCTCTAATGTAAGATTAGTCATGTCTTCTTAATTTTTTATATTATTCACGCTACTTCTATACATAAGAATATTGCGTCCTACGCTAATCCATGGTTTATGTCTCACTTTGCCTATTTGTTAGAGTTCAAAATGTTGCCAGTCACCGTATAACATCATGAATTAATTAAACGAATACCCGATTCGACTGGATTTAAGTACAGTCAGACACCACTTAACGCGGGGGATACGTTCCATCAAAGTAGAGCGTAAAGCGAAACAGCGCTAAACGAGGCTATCTTAACATGTAAATAAGGGGGATAGGGGAAGATGAATAGGTACATGTATTATATTTATTAATTATATATTTTTTAAAAAAATAATAAAACCTAACATTTATTTCTTACAAAAATAAAAACAATATAAATGAATATACCCATAAAAACAATATAAACGAATATACCTATATAAACAATATAAATGAATATACCTATAAAAACAATATAAACGAATATACCTATAAAAAATATATAAACGAATATACCTATAAAAACAATATAAATGAATATACCTATAAAAACAATATAAATGAATATACCTATAAAAACAATATAAATGAATATACCTATAAAAACAATATAAACGAATATACCTATAAAAACAATATAAATGAATATACCTATAAAAACAATATAAACGAATATACCTATAAAAACAATATAAACGAATATACCTATAAAAACAATATAAACGAATATACCTATAAAAACAATATAAACGAATATACCTATAAAAACAATATAAACGAATATACCTATAAAAACAATATAAACGAATATACCTATAAAAACAATATAAACGAATATACCTATAAAAACAAATATTCTAAGTCAGTCATATCATTCAGTCTATTCTGTGTTTTTAATTTTCTGCCTTTTTGTCAATCCATATTATAGACAGTCGTTTTTTCATTTCTTCTATAATATTATTTCTAGAACGGGTAATTCTAGTTACAGAGCTTGACGTAGTTGCAGTTGCCGATGACAGTTTTTTTCTTCTTTATTCTTAAGAATTGTCCTTATTGTTGAAGTTGTCAAATTCAAAGCAGCACTAATTTGAGATTGACGTTCACCAGAATCAAATCTGATCTTCTAATCACTTGCATTTTAGTTTCCAGTGAAATGCTTATTCTGATTGCTTTCTTTTCCTGTTTTTTTATTATAAGCCATGCAGTGGCGTAGCTAGGGTCATCTGCGCCCGGGGACATGACAGAAATTATGCGCCCCTTCTCGGACCGACAGATTCTGGGGGCTCACTGAGCCAACAAGAAATTTTTTGAAATTGTACGGTTTATATGGTTCGTTTTCGAAGCATCTAGTATTTTAATGAAGTAGAATACATACTAATAATTCTCTATGTGATTGTAAACAATTTATTTGAAGAAAAAAAACTCTACTAATTATACATGACTGGAATAGACATAGTCTACAACAAATTGATCCTCCTTGATTTGACTGTCGCAAACTCGTCAATCACATTGTCAAAATTAATATTCTCAAGTGTTTCTCTGTCAATGCTAAGGAGTGCAAGATCACTAAGACGATCTGGTCCCATTGAAGCATGTAAATAAGACACAATAAGTTTAAGTTTGCTGAAGGGCCACTCACAGCTTGAAATTGAAACAGCAATTGCTAGAAGTATTTGGAGTGGAATGCACAGATTTGAAAATACGTCATCTCCATATGAAACAATAAAACCAAGACGCTCCAAAGAAGTTTCCGGTAGAACTTCAGTCTCGGAACTGAACAGCATTTTGCAGTCTCCGATTTCTGTGCACAATTCGTGAAAATTGACGTCAGTGTCGTAGAAATTTCCAAAATATAAGCAATTTCGACAAATTGTATCGACATTTGTCTCAGCGAGAAGAGTTTTGACGTTTATTAAAAATCCGAATTCTGTGTTTAAGATTTTTAGACAAAACCCGTATTGATATCTCCTGTTGGAGTCTATCAATTACGCAATTCATAACACGTGCAATTTCTTCTTCTGCCGAAAGTCCTGCATCTCTTGCTAATTCTCCAGATATCGTCCGATGTCGTCTAATCCTTCTGTTAACCTCAATTCCCCAAGTTGTGCATATTGTTTTTCCATTGTCTATCGCAATTAGGCTAAAATTATCACGAATGTTGACCAGCGATTCAAGATCAGATACTGCTTCCTTGAAATTCATAGTAGGATTCTGCAACCGTTTCTTGACACGATCAATTTTCCAAAGTATGATTATGATTTTCCAGAAATGTATCAAAACTAGGAAGTTTAAGTTAAATATACCTGCCAGTAAAGTTTCTGCGTCACTTCTGTTGTCAGGGGTCATATTGCATCTTCTGATAATTTTTCCAACAGCCCTACTAGTTCATATAGTCCTTCATAAATATCTTTAACAGCTTCTGATCGTGCACTCCAGCATGTTTTAGACTCCCTCTTCACTGTGATTGGCACAATTCTTTTTAATTCTTCCCAACGAGTTGTTGAACGAGAGAAAAACAAATATATACTTTCAACTGTTCCAAAAAAAAGTGATAACAACTGGATCCTGTTTAGCTAGGGTTGCCAGATACGTGGACACCAAAAGTAGGGCATAATAAAACAATTAGAAGGACGCCATTGGAGGACATTTTGAATATTTCATTTCAGTCGTCCCGGATTAAACTTAAAGTTAGTACAATTTTATTGTAATAGCTGCCACTGTTCATGCAAGAGTCTTAAAAAAACTGTTCATTTTTGTCTTGTAAAAATGATTTAAGATTGCTGTATTGGTCAAACAAATGCACATCATCTACAATACCCTTGTCTTTCAAATACAATATACTTGCCAAAAGTTCATCAAGTTTACATGATATTATCTAAGTACATCCAATTAAAGCATTGAAATTCATCAAAAGTTTTCAACCACTTTTATAAGTAACTAATCCATTCTTCATACACCAACTTAGCATTTTCCAAACTCTTCTTTTTGACCACTTTCCTTAAGTCTTCTCAACATCTCCCTGACTTTCAGTGAAATAAATGTCTCCTCCAATCTATTTTTCACAACTTACAAGGTTGTGTGAAGACGGCTTAACCTCCAATACTGCTGTTTCTTCCATTTCATTTTCAATGACTGCGAAATTTTTTTAACCTAGAACTAGATTTTTCGTCCTTGACTAGATTTGTAGGTTTTAAAAATAACCAGAATCTATTTTTATTTAAGTAAACATACGATGTAATAGTTTTAAAAACGATACATAAAAATTGTAATATAAAATGTAAGAGAAGCCCAACATTTTAAACGATTCTAGCTTTGCCTACCGGACGGAGAACATTGAGCTAAAAAGGAGGACATGCACCTCCTTCTGCCGGACGTCTGGCAACCCTATGTTTAGCTGAGTTTAAGCTGTGGTTGTCACAGTTTGCAAACAATGCTCTGTGATTTCTGACACATATTCGCCGTTGAAGGCCGGATATAGCCCCAGTCATTACATAAGCATTATTACAATGTATGTTATTGTGACCGACAGTCGGCTAGAGGTATGTTATCATGTTTCATTTTCTCTACGATAACCCTTTCAAGGCTTGCTGCGTCTTTGGAATGTATCTGAACAAAACCTAAAAATGATTCTTTAATGGTTACTTTTTTAGTTTAAAAATCCACATGGCGCCCCTTTACGCTCAATGGGGGCGCCAAAATCATGCTTGCCAACTGGTTTGTAAAGAAGATATTTGTGGAGCTCCAAATTTCAATCTTGCAAACGTACTTGAAATACATTAGTTTACATCAAAATAAATTAAAATAATTAATTTTAATACTCATTTTGGCGCCCCCTAACGTGGCGCCCGGGGACATATGTCCCCCCCTGCACCCCCCTAGCTACGCCACTGAAGCCATGATAAAAACTAAAGATCACAATATTTGTCACTGTATTAATCGTAATAATACTTCCAATAATGTCAACAAATGTTTCAAATGATACATAACTAGAAGTAAAAAAAAAGTTTTAAAAAAAAAGTTTTTATAAGCGGACTAAAAAGAAGAAAATACATTTTTTTTCCTCATAGAATTGTTAAGGAAAAATCTTTTTCTGGATTGATAAAAATTTCAAACTTATATGCTCAAGTTCTATGATGTACTATCATTAAAACGTGGGGCGGGCGCTTCTCAGGCTTAACTAATTAAATTCACTCATTTTCTTACTCGTCATTTGTAAACCCTCATCATTTTAGCCAAAGGCCACGGCTTTGTGGGTTCCACGCATTACCCAGCCGCCTAACAAGTGTTAGGTACACTACCCATTCGGAGCTGGGTGACTCAGGGACGCCCTAGGCCCCAGGAACAAGTCCTTGCCTTTGTGGCGAGAAAGATGTGAATTTATGTTTGGCAAGTTTGTCTAGGGGTATATTGTTTAATAATCCTTCCCGCTCACAACGCATAAACTTTAGTGATCTCTCTCAATCGATATATCAACAGACCAAAGGGTGTAAAAATGTAACAATAAATTTATTTACATAAATTACACAATAGTGGAAACTGGTTCCAATGATAACAGTAATACAACCAATTAACTATCCCTTCTTTGGCCTAGCTTTATCATCATCAAGGCTAATCCTTGTAACCGGATGTTTATGGTGTTTGTACTTAAGTGCAAGGGTCGTCGCGCCCCGCTCCAGGTGGCGGTTGGTTCTGCACGCTCTCTGGTCAGTAGGTGTGTTGAAGCGTTCAGCTGGGTAGTGCTGCCCCACATACGGCTCCGTCAGTGCTGATGTGTGTGATTGGTCTGCAGGGTCCCTCTAGCTGAATCGTTCGGTTCCTTAAGCTCGGTAAACTGCTCACCTATGGTTCCAGGTGACTTCGGTGATCACGGAAGTGTGAACTACCGGATCTATACGTATAGTGCGTTTACACGTATAGACTTCGACATACGCAGTGTGCGTTTGTCGGCATCAGTTTACGTTAGACGTAATACTGGTAACTTTTGAGTTGTCCTCCTCAGGTTCCTGTCGATGAGTGCATGGCTGAGGTAGGTTTTCAGTCCAAGTCGCTTGTAACAGCGGTGCGTCCAGCTCTTGGTCCTGAAGGTTAACGACACTTCTCCCGGTACTGGCGGGTGCACAGAAACCAGACTAAAAATAGAAAACGTATATGTGTAGTTTCTCTACTTTGTCTGCTTTAATCCATCCTTCTGGCTGCCGAGCCTTCAGAGCAGGGTGCCAAAAGGGAACTTAAATAGATTCATATAAACAAATTAGCATTTTATATATTTACACAACACGAGACTGAAATTAGGATCTCATCTCTACCATCACGGGTGCAGCTCTAACTGGCTGACCCCTCGTAAGTGGAGTGGGGTACAAAATATAATAATGTTATTCACTACACGCAAATATAACTTGGTCCATCTATTTAATGGAGCGCGTGTAATCATAATTAAGAAATAAACGTGGGGCATTCAGATCTCTCACGTGGCCCCGTCCTGAGATCATGGGGTTAACACGTTCCGATAAATTCAACACGGCATTCTACATGGGTTGACATTTAGATAATTACATGAAATATATATACACAAATACGAGGGAACAAAGCTAGAGTTCACTTACATGGATTCTGGCCAGAAAAGCAATGTCGGCTCACTCGCTGCAAGGATGTAAGCGGGTGTAGTGGTATGAACTAAGGTCACACAGACACTAACCTCAGCTGTTGTCTTGGGCGGAAAAGAGAACGAATTCTGGTTTGCCTTTCCCTTTATACCCGATGGGTAACATTACATCCCTTTTCTGATTGGCTGTTACTTGTTGTATCTCAGTCATGCAACCGTGACCTGTCGCATGATCCCGGGGCATACCTAATCAGGTCGGGTCGCCGCATTGTTGACTGTTTCGGGTCAGACAATGGTGAGTTTTACTTTTCCCGTGCGCAGATGAGTTTGACTCCATAAATTTCGCCACAGGTGGATTCGAACCCGTGACCATCGGTACGCCAGTCGAGCGCGCTGCAACTCGACCACCGCGCCCCCAGGACCACCAAAAAGTGGTTAAATTTTACGTTAGCAGATTTGAAAAATTGTGGACAGACAAACAGGAACGAAAGTGAGTTAATAATATTTTGGTAATAAAATGCGTCCGTACAGCCCGGTTTGGAAACCGAGCGCTGCGGAGAATTTCGGAGAATCCCCGTAGTGATGCAAGCTATTTCGAGGAATCCCCGGGTTGAAATAAAAGAGCGCTAAACCGAAACAGCGTTAAGCGGGGTCTTACTGTAATTTACTACACGGGCACTTTTGATTGGTCCAGTTCATCGCTTTCGTGTTGGTCATGTGACCTCTCTGTCACTCTCTTCTCTTACCTTTGTCGAAGCCAGACGCCATTTTGACAGCACTACCTCATTGAAAATTCGATTAGCATTGACAACTTGTTTATTGGTGAGGATTGTGTTCATTTTTACGATAGGGGGTAAGATTTATTGTGTGTGTCATTTGTTTAAACACGATTTTAGACTAATTTAGATATACATGTAGAAGGGTTGTTTTTTTCTTCTTCAGTTGTCATGTGGTTATTGAAACTAGAGGAGACAAATTGCAAAACCAGTTGTCTTAAGTGAGATATCCAAACACACAAAAGTGTCTGCTTTCCTGAGGTAAATATGAACAATTCAGAAAGTAACAGTGGCGCTAGTTAACACCTTAAGATCTAAAGATTAGTTCCTAAATGTCTAATTGTTTCATTGTGTTACCAGTTCTTACAGCACTGCTCTGCATATGATCTATTTACTATTAAAATGTATATCAATAAATGGTTAAATTTTGTCAGAAATTATGTATCATCATGTGTCCGAATATGTCAAAACATATGAAATAATTAAATGAAAATTAAAGACATACGATTATTTTGCTTTTCTGTCACAGTTTTTTAAAAAATAATTAATTTTGTTATGGATTAAGCCAGACTGAGTTTTCCAAAGGTCACCCTCTTATATTTTTAGATCGGATATAAACATGGCGTTAAGGATTTTTCGACTTCTTACTTTAAGGCTAAGCCTTCCCTGGTTCAGGATTTCGACACTGCGTATACGGCCGAATCTTTTGAAAAAGCAAATGCCATAACATAGTAGGCTTGGCTACATTAGCTCAGTGAAAAACGGCGGTGCACGGGCGTCGGGATCAAAATAGTTTCTTTTTACGGCGTTATCGACCGTAGCTGTTTTCAAAGGCCAACAAAATGGGGGAGTTTCAGCTACATCGTCAAATTGTATGTGTGTAAATTATCATTTAATAAATAAGAATTGGCTTTCAAGCGTGATTTTCGAAATCTAGGTTGTTATATTTCACCTTAGAGTAAAATTATTCGGATTTTTATAATGTATATTGACAAGGGAAAATCTTTGGCTTGAAATGGCAGAGGAACTTAATTCGACAAATTCGAAAAATGTGTGTATATTGTATGTGAATTAAACAACCCCGTAAAAACAAAAAGACTATAAATCCCTTATATATGAGACATAACTAAAAGTATTGATTATGTTCAAAACGCGACAAACATTTACAGATTGAAACCGAATAAGCTGCCCTGGCTTTAAAACCGGGGCAGGGGGGAGGCGATGTGGACATCGATGGGTGGAGTCAACGCGTGAACTCAACTGGCACGTGAAAGAAAAACAATAACAAATTGTGAAATTGAATTAAATACGTTATATAGAGATTAACTAAAAATGCATTAATTTAATAACGATACGTTCGATCAATCTGAAATTTTGATACGATGCATTGTTAGGTGACCCGAGTCTATGTGCAAAATTTATGTTCGATAGCATCACGGAAAGTGTGTCATTTTTTACTTTTGTTTTTCCGCCCGCCAGCGAACGACAGAGATCACGACAGAGAGAGATGACGACAGAGAGACAAGATTTCGAAGTTAATATAAGGGATTTAATTAAACAACCCTGTAAAAACAAAGTTTTTGACTATAAATCCCTTATATATGAGACATAGCTAAAAGTATTGATTTTGTTAAATATAATACCCATCGCGCGACAAATACGATGCATTACTAGGTGACACGAGTCTATGTGAGAAATTTCAGCTCAATTGCATCACGGGAAGGGGGTCATTTTTACTTTTGTTTTTCCGCCCGACGACGAACGACAGACAGAGAGAGAGAGACGGGGGTGAAGTTAATATAAGGGATTTAAAAAGAGTGCAGTTCGGCCATTTTTGTGATTCCTGCGGCAAAGATCTGCATGCAATTTGTGGAATCTGCAGTGAGTCAGACGAAGGATGCAGAGGTAAAATAACTTGTAGGTTATGTCACAATAAAAAATAAATCTGGAAGAAGAGGACAACAGCTTACAACAGTTTGCAAGGTCAAGCTGCGAAGATGCTTAGAAATTCAGTTGCAAAATTCCCACCATTGAAAGTTGGATATAACGTCCGCGTTCGTATACCAGATGTTTACAGAATTCTCGGTGATCCAAGAAACGTTCCTGCAGTTGTCATGAAAGTTGAGGATGGCATCTACAAGCTACAAGAGCACGGTGTTCTCAAACAACTGAATTCCAGAAGAGAGTTTCCATCGTAAATGAGAAACTGCTCACACTAGAATCCATGGGCACAGAAGAAAAATCATACGAACCGTCGCGACCTCACAATCCTTGACTGGTGGCCAAGGCTACACTCGATACAATTACAGTAAGAATGTGTGCAATAAATCGCTGCAAATGTATGAAGAGCAGACGATTATTGAATTCTAAATTTCATAAAAGTTCATCCTGTTGTAATGAGTGAAAACAGAAAGAAATAGTTTACTATACTTTATAAGTTTCACTTTTGTCACTAATTTTTATCATTTGTAATTAACAATCAATGTTAAGTATTAAATCCTACTAGTCAACCTTCTATCTGCTCATGACTGCTTAAATAATTCACCAAATCAAAAGCGAGTAGTGTGCAAATAAGCATGACGAATTACCCTCGATGGGGTCGACCAATCAGTTTATGGTTAGCAAGCCAACGTGGTGGAGAGAGGGTCATCGAGACCAACAATGCTTCTTGAGTTCACTTTCGTTGTTCCTTCACAGAATAACATGCATTTCGTAGTGTAGTGGTTATTACATCCGCCTAACGCGCGGAAGGTTCTGGGTTCAAGCCCGAAGCTGAACATTATTTTTAAATTTAAAAAAAAAGTATGTTTGTGCCCGTTCTCTTGCCCCTTTCTTTGCGAACATGACTTCGCAACATAGCTGTAAACTTTGTTTCTCAACATTGGGATAACTTCAGCGACGTGCTCTCCGTTGTTCTCGGTGACGGACAAGTAGTCAGACACTCTCCTCAACAATAACTTCAGCACATGAATACTTCAGAAGTATATTGTGGTGAGGCACAAATTATCGCGAAGTCCGAAATACTTCCCGCCATTATCATCATTTACTTCCGAGAACGTCCTCATACCTCTCCTCGAGTTTACAATCCCGGTCAACATTTGTCTTTATTCCTGCTCTTCAGTGGTCCTTTTGATCATGGGCCATTACGAAGTTCTATTGTCTCTCACACGTGATGATTTTCTGGTGCCATCTATTAACAACGTCAGTATGGCAACACAAATTTCACAGCCACCTTAACACACTGATGTGACGTCACCTTGCCACTATCCTGATAAATATGTACAACCAAATTTCAAATCACACTCCAATGAACGAACGAATTCCACAGAAGAATTTCAATCCAGAATCTATCTATAAATATATATAATTTACCAGAACAAGCACAAGACGAGTACAAATAAGTAGGGGTCTACCGATATATCGGCACCGATATCTGGATATCGGCAATATCGGTATCGGTAGCATGTAAAGGTCCCGATATTGACGTCACCGATATTTCATAATAAGTGACATTTTGACCCAAAAAAAACGGAAACAAAAAAACTATCATTTAGATTTACAATATCTCGACAAATTAATATATCGACCCCGATACCGGTATTGAAATAGTCAAAAGAATATTAGTATTAATATGTGCAGCCACGATACAGTGTGCCATGTGCGTTGATATTATTTAGGTATCGGCCGATTTTCGTATGCTCAGAAATACTGTGTAAATAGTGCCGATGCCAAGTATACCGTAGGTAAATGCATAAAATAAAATCAGGGTATTAGTAGGCCTGACAGGACGTAACACAACAGCGTACGTTTCGGCAAAGAGCCTTCTTCAACGGACAAATAGTACACAAATGAAACGAATAAAATGAAATAATAGAAAAAAAAACACTTAGCTGCGGTGAAATCCAAGTAGTCCAGTAGTCTCTACTGGACTACTTTGCCGAAACGTTCGCTGTTGTGTTACGTCCTGTCAGGCCTACTAATACCCTGTTTTTATTTTATGCATTTACCTTTTTAAAAGCCTGATTGCAGTCTCACCCCCATTACTTTATTCAAGTATACCGTAATAGCTCTAATAAATGTATAACATGTAAACATAATGTTCACGTAATTGCTCTAATAGCAAAGATGCACGCATAATCGCAGATGTCTAAAACATTTCGCTTCGTATGGAATAAAAAAATGTACCGTGTGAAGACTTGTTGTCATTGGCAACCATCCAACCTTCAACCTCATTTTCATTCTATTACTATTGCTTTGTTCTCATTGTTTCATTCATAAAGGTGGCCGTGTGCAAAAGACATTAAACTATTGGTTAGAATTAATAATTATGAGTCAAGGTTGAAGTTTCAAAAGGACTTCTTAATTTTGCTTGTACATTTTTATAAAGGACGGTTAGTTTTGTTATGAGTCCTATGTAGGTCATGATCTGGAACTTGTAAACACATCGGGAACTTCGTTTTGGGAAAAAAATCGGTAATATCGGCAAAACTGGATATCGGTAGACCCCTTAATTATAAAATATAAATAATTACGCGTGATAAATTTAAGAATGACGTCATCAAATATGACCGCTGTTATTTTTGTCCTAACAAATACTCATATCGGCACTCATATCGGAAAAAGATATCGGTAATATCGGCAAAAATGTTTATCGGTAGACCCCTAATATAAAAGTTAAATAATTAGGAGTGATAAATCTAAGAATGATGTCATCAAATAAGACCGCTGGTTTTTGTCCTAACAAATATTCATATCGGAAAAAAAATATCTGTAACATCGGCGAAAATGCATATCGGTAGTCCCCTAATATAAAAGATAAATAATTACGAGTGATAAATTTAAGAATGACGTCATCAAATATTACCGCTGGTTTTTGTCCGAACAAATACTCATATCGGTACTCATATCGGCAAAAAAATATCGGTAATATCGGTATCGGTAATATCGGCAAAAAGGAATATCGGTAGACCCCTACAAATAAGCATGATAAAAGACCCTAGCAAGGGTCGGCCAATCACGGTTTATGGTTGGCAAGCTTGGGTGGTGCAGGGTGGGGGCTGGTAAATAACCGCAGTGCGCATTTCTCGACACCAACAAAGCGTCGACGGTCCGCCCCGATGTTCACTCGCATTGTTCTGATTTCTTCGTGTTGTAGTTTGTGTCAGTTCTTTCCCCCCTTTCTTTGCATTATCCATGAGCAGGTCTGCGGCGTATGCTACGCCACGGGTCGTATCTAGTTTTGTTTTAATTACAAAACTTATTAGTTTCTTTTAGGATACACAAATTAGGACTATGCTTAGTCATGTTATTAAGAAAATAGTTTTGTAATTAAATTCATGTTTGTTTACAGTTTACTCAGTCAACTATGTCTATGACTGGCACTAGTCTTGACTCGATAGTGACACGACTAGTGTGATGTTCTTGCTCTCGGTAATTTTCTTTGAGTACTTTGAGGCTCATTTTGTTTAGTTCTGAAAACTAAATAATATAAATCTTTTTTTATTTTGGAGACTATGAATGCCAGTAAAACAAGCAATAAATGTAGCTTTATTTAATTTGATAACATGTACTGATACTACTTCCTATTGCTCATACAAATAGTGCTACTAATAGTGCTATAATCTATCCTGCAATATAAAAAAATATAACTAAATATGTATTTGGGCTAAGGGGCCGTCCATAACTGACGTCATATGATTTCGGACCCCCCTCCCTGCCCCCTCGCCACACGTCGTCACAAAAACTTAGACCCCTCTCCACTGTGACGTCACAAAGCTTTGCAACCAACATTAAAAGCCGTATTCTCTATTTGAAAATGAGCATGTTTGATATCACTTTTTTGTCATTCGAGTATGTATTTAGTGCAAGGGTGTCCAAAGTTCGGCTCGCTGGTCAAACATGACCCACGTTTAAATTTTAACTGGCCAACGGCCTCATCTTAAACAATAAATTGACAGACATATATGTAACGACATTATATTTGTTTTTAAAAGTCGAAATTTTTGAAAATCGATAACATTTTATTGTTTGCCAAAGACTAGACTTTCAGCCTTAAAGACCAAACAAGCGGAAAAAAATTTAGTTGCTTCTTTTTGTTGTGCTGTCAATGACGTTAAATTACCATGATAAGGAATCTCTGTATTTATTACTGATTTTGCCCCTGATGTGCGCAGTTATATACCAAAACTTGTCGTAACAAAGTCAGCGAAGATGCTGGCAAAGATTTTAAGCTTCACTTTATCATTCACCAACAATTTCTTTGTGCCAAAAATCCTTAGATGTGATTATGTCCTTAAGCCAGTGATAAAAGCTATAAATTCTATTCGCTCTAAAGCCCAGTTTCACATCCAGTTTCAGCAGTTTCTTCTTGAAATCCGGGGAGAATACGAAGATGTTGCGTAACACAATAGTATAAGAAGAGCTCAAGGGAAGAAACAGCTATGAGACATTTTTAAAATGTTTTAGTTATCCCCTGTTTCTGGTAGAGGATCAAAAATAGAATGTTCTGAATGAGGTTTTATGTAAAAATTATACATCAGACCCTATTTAAAATTCAAATCTATTTAGTTAATTTATAAGAAATCTGAATAATTTTGAACTTTCAAACTTTAATTTTTAAAAACTACAAGCTCTCTTATAGCTCAGTCCTGGGACAGCACTTCAGCGCCTCTATACTTTTGCATAATACACGGGACTATTCATCATGGAAGATAAGGAATAACCAATTCCTAAACTATCTGATCCTGCTCGGCTGGCACATTTTGGACTTTTAGTTGATATTTCCAGAAATCTAAACTTTCTTAACACAAATCTTCAAGGGCGAACAGCAGTGCATGGAAAATCAATTATATTCACAAATCAAGGCCTTTGGAAACAAGCTGCACATTTTTCAAAGTCGAATGTATCAAATGCAGCCTAATACCACACATTTCGCTCCACTACGGGAAATCATGACAAGTTTTCCAGAAAGAAACTGCAATGAGCAAAGTTGAGGTAATTTGCAGATGTAATATTCATGGTTGATGAATTTCAAAGACGCTTTTAGGACTTCGCAACTATTGAAGAGAAAATCTTATTTTTTTGGTCTTCAAATTTCTCTGTGGACCCCGATGATGCTCCAGGCTATCTGCAACTGGAGCTAATGGAGTTTCTAAGTGATGCTGAATGTCGCAGAAGACAACAAAAGCTTTTTCTCATTGCCTTTTTACCGTCAACTGGTTATGACAGATTCCAATATATTCGAACATTTGCTAATAAAATGCTCAGGATGTTTGGCTTAACATTTGTGAGCAGACATTCTGAGATATGAATTTTGAGAAGAATCGTGTGGGGACGAGACTAAGTTACTCTCACCTGTGTTACATCAAACGCATCAAACTAGTGGAATTAAACCTGACCTCGCATAATTACTGCAATCAAGATCTCAGTTTCATCCTTCACATTAAAATTTTGCAATAAAAAACTTCTCAATGTATTTCATTGTGTTTATCATCTTAATCTGGCCCCCGCATATCTTTTCTTCATGAAATATGACCCGCCATGCAAAAAGTTTGGACGCCCATGATTTAGTGTAAGGATGCACATTAATGTTGTCACACGCGTGATGCAATGTAAAATGTCATTAAATAAATTGTAAGCAAGCATATATTTAAGTGGAACTTTTATTTAAAGTTTCGCGTTTTGATGTGACGTCACATATCACCTTAACACAAATAACAACGCCCCAGCTGCAATACAAAACCCACCATAAGGGGGGAGCACCCCTAA
>CALYLW010001870.1:0-85697 GCA_944989445.1 Ampullaceana balthica
ACGAGCGTGAAGCTCTATCACACAGCAACTTAAACAGGCGTAGTAGCTCTGATCTAACCAATCATTAACGCTCGCCGTTCTCTATCAATCCTACATATAACGACTTAGCTTCCTATCACACTCATAAACGCGGGTAGCTCTATCGACACCAACTTGCTAACGAGCGTTGTAGCTCGATCACACACAACTTAAACGAGCAGTGTAGTCTCAATCACGCAACATAATCGAGCGTGAAGCTTGCCTATCACACAGCACATAAACGAGCGTTCGACTCTATCAAAACGCATCATCTATACGAGTCCTCGTGTTGCACTCTCAATCCAACATAAACGAGCGTGTAGCTCTATCTCAACCCACATTAAACGAGCGGGTAGCTCTATCACAACTACAGAATGCGAGTCGTGTAGTCTCTAGTCAATGCAGAACACACATAAACGAGTCGTGAAGCTCTATCTACAGCCAAATACATATATCCGACGTGTAGCTCTGCTCAAACATTCTTATACAAGCCTGTTGCTCGATCATCCACATATAACGGAGCGTGAGCTCTATCAATTCCAACATAAACGAGCCTGTATGCTCTATCACAGCCAACATAAACGATGCGTGTAGCTCTATCACACCAACATAAACGAGCGTGGTAGCTCTATCACATCAACATAAACGACGTGTAGCTCTATCAACAACATAAACGAGCGCTGTTGCTCTATCAATCCAACATAAACGAGCGTGTTACGGCTCTATCAAACCACACATAAACGGAGCGTGTAGCTCTATCAACACCAACATAAACGAGCGTGTAGCTCTATCACACAATCATAAACGAGCGAGTAGCTCTATCACACAAACATAAACGAGTGTGTAGCTCTATCACACACAACATAAACGAGCGTGTAGCTCTATCAAACCAACATAAACGAGCGTGTAGCTCTATCACACCAACATAAACGAGCTGTGTAGCTCTATCAACCAACATAAACGAGCGTGTAGCTCTATCACTATCAAACATAAACGAGCTGGTAGCTCTATCAAACCAACATAAACGAGCGTGTAGCTCTATCAAACCAACATAAACGAGCGTGTAGCTCTATCAAACCCACATAAACGAGCGTGTAGCTCTATCACACAAACATAAACGAGCGTGTAGCTCTATCACACCAACATAAACGAGCGTGTAGCTCTATCAAACCCACATAAACGTGTGTGTAGCTCTATCAAACCAACATAAACGAGCGTGTAGCTCTATCACACAAACATAAACGAGCGTGTAGCTCTATCACACAAACATAACGAGCGTGTAGCTCTATCAAACCAACATAAACGAGTGTGTAGCTCTATCAAACCAACATAAACGAGCGTGTAGCTCTATCACACCAACATAAACGAGCGTGTAGCTCTATCACACCAACATAAACGAGCGTGTAGCTCTATCACACCAACATAAACGAGCGTGTAGCTCTATCACTGCAACATAAACGAGCGTGAAGCTCTATCACAGCAACATAAACGAGCGTGTAGCTCTATCAAACAATCATTAACGAGCCTGTTGCTCTATCAATCCAACATAAACGAGTGTGTAGCTCTATCAAACCCACATAAACGAGCGTGTAGCTCTATCACACCAACATAAACGAGCCTGTTGCTCTATCAATCCAACATAAACGAGCGTGTAGCTCTATCAATCCAACATAAACGAGCCTGTTGCTCTATCAATCCAACATAAACGAGCGTGTAGCTCTATCACAACCAACATAAACGAGCGTGTAGCTCTATCACACAACATAAACGAGCATGTAGCTCTATCAAACAATCATTAACGAGCCTGTTGCTCTATCAATCCAACATAAACGAGCGTGTAGCTCTATCACACAAACATAAACGAGTGTGTAGCTCTATCAAACCAACATAAACGAGCGTGTAGCTCTATCACACACAAATCATAAACGAGCGTGTAGCTCTATCAAACCAACATAAACGAGCGTGTAGCTCTATCAAACCAACATAAACGAGCGTGTAGCTCTATCAAACCCACATAAACGAGCGTGTAGCTCTATCACACAAACATAAACGAGCGTGTAGCTCTATCAAACCAACATAAACGTGTGTGTACTTTATCAAACCCACATAAACGAGCGTGTAGCTCTATCAAACCCACATAAACGGTGTGTAGCTCTATCAAACCAACATAAACGAGCGTGTAGCTCTATCACACACAACATAAACGAGCGTGTAGCTCTATCACACAAACATAAACGAGCGTGTAGCTCTATCACAGCAACATAAACGAGCGTGAAGCTCTATCACAGCAACATAAACGAGCGTGTAGCTCTATCAAACAATCATAACGAGCCTGTTGCTCTATCAAACCAACATAAACGAGCGTGTAGCTCTATCACACCAACATAAACGAGCGTGTAGCTCTATCACACCAACATAAACGAGCGTGTAGCTCTATCACACCAACATAAACGAGCGTGTAGCTCTATCACAGCAACATAAACGAGCGTGTAGCTCTATCACACAGCAACATAAACGAGCGTGTAGCTCTATCAAACAATCATTAACGAGCGTGTAGCTCTATCAACCAACATAAACGAGCGTGTAGCTCTATCAAACCAACATAAACGAGCGTGTAGCTCTATCACACCAACATAAACGAGCGTGTAGCTCTATCAAACAACATAAACGAGCGTGTAGCTCTATCAATCCAACATAAACGAGCGTGTAGCTCTATCAAACCAACATAAACGAGCGTGTAGCTCTATCAAACCCACATAAACGAGCGTGTAGCTCTATCAAACCCAACATAAACGAGCGTGTAGCTCTATCAAACCAACATAAACGAGCGTGTAGCTCTATCACACCAACATAAACGAGCGTGTAGCTCTATCACACACAACATAAACGAGCGTGTAGCTCTATCAAACCAACATAAACGAGTGTGTAGCTCTATCAAACCAACATAAACGAGCGTGTAGCTCTATCAAACCAACATAAACGAGCGTGTAGCTCTATCAATCCAACATAAACGAGCGTGTAGCTCTATCAAACCAACATAAACGAGCGTGTAGCTCTATCACACCAACATAAACGAGCGTGTAGCTCTATCACAGCAACATAAACGAGCGTGAAGCTCTATCACAGCAACATAAACGAGCGTGTAGCTCTATCAAACAATCATAAACGAGCCTGTTGCTCTATCAATCCAACATAAACGAGCGTGTAGCTCTATCACACCAACATAAACGAGCGTGTAGCTCTATCACACCAACATAAACGAGCGTGTAGCTCTATCACACCAACATAAACGAGCGTGTAGCTCTATCACTGCAACATAAACGAGCGTGAAGCTCTATCACAGAAACATAAACGAGCGTGTAGCTCTATCAAACAATCATTAACGAGCCTGTAGCTCTATCAATCCAACATAAACGAGCGTGTAGCTCTATCAAACCCACATAAACGAGCGTGTAGCTCTATCACACCAACATAAACGAGCGTGTAGCTCTATCACATGCAACATAAACGAGCGTGAAGCTCTATCACAGCAACATAAACGAGCGTGTAGCTCTATCAAACAATCATTAACGAGCCTGTTGCTCTATCAATCCAATATAAACGAGCGTGTAGCTCTATCAATCCAACATAAACGAGCCTGTTGCTCTATCAATCCAACATAAACGAGCGTGTAGCTCTATCACACCAACATAAACGAGCGTGTAGCTCTATCACAGCAACATAAACGAGCATGTAGCTCTATCAAACAATCATTAACGAGCCTGTTGCTCTATCAATCCAACATAAACGAGCGTGTAGCTCTATCAAACCAACATAAACGAGTGTGTAGCTCTATCAAACCAACATAAACGAGCGTGTAGCTCTATCACACACAACATAAACGAGCGTGTAGCTCTATCACACCAAACATAAACGAGTGTGTAGCTCTATCACACAAACATAAACGAGCGTGTAGCTCTATCAAACCAACATAAACGAGCGTGTAGCTCTATCACACAACATAAACGAGTGTGTAGCTCTATCACACCAACATAAACGAGCGTGTAGCTCTATCACACAAACATAAACGAGCGTGTAGCTCTATCAAACCAACATAAACGAGCGTGTAGCTCTATCAAACCAACATAAACGAGCGTGTAGCTCTATCAAACCCAACATAAACGAGCGTGTAGCTCTATCACACAAACATAAACGAGCGTGTAGCTCTATCACACAAACATAAACGAGTGTGTAGCTCTATCACACCAACATAAACGAGCGTGTAGCTCTATCAAACCAACATAAACGAGCGTGTAGCTCTATCACACAAACATAAACGAGTGTGTAGCTCTATCAAACCAACATAAACGAGCGTGTAGCTCTATCACACAAACATAAACGAGCGTGTAGCTCTATCAAACCAACATAAACGAGCGTGTAGCTCTATCAAACCAACATAAACGAGCGTGTAGCTCTATCAAACCCACATAAACGAGCGTGTAGCTCTATCACACAAACATAAACGAGCGTGTAGCTCTATCAAACCAACATAAACGTGTGTGTAGCTTTATCAAACCCACATAAACGAGCGTGTAGCTCTATCAAACCCACATAAACGTGTGTGTAGCTCTATCAAACCAACATAAACGAGCGTGTAGCTCTATCACACAAACATAAACGAGCGTGTAGCTCTATCACACAAACATAAACGAGCGTGTAGCTCTATCAAACCAACATAAACGAGCTGTGTAGCTCTATCAAACCAACATAAACGAGCGTGTAGCTCTATCAAACCAACATAAACGAGCGTGTAGCTCTATCAATCCAACATAAACGAGCGTGTAGCTCTATCAAACCAACATAAACGAGCGTGTAGCTCTATCACACCAACATAAACGAGCGTGTAGCTCTATCACAGCAACATAAACGAGCGTGAAGCTCTATCACAGCAACATAAACGAGCGTGTAGCTCTATCAAACAATCATTAACGAGCCTGTTGCTCTATCAATCCAACATAAACGAGCGTGTAGCTCTATCACACCAACATAAACGAGCGTGTAGCTCTATCACACCAACATAAACGAGCGTGTAGCTCTATCACACCAACATAAACGAGCGTGTAGCTCTATCACTGCAACATAAACGAGCGTGTAGCTCTATCACAGCAACATAAACGAGCGTGTAGCTCTATCAAACAATAATTAACGACCCTGTTGCTCTATCAATCCAACATAAACGAGCGTGTAGCTCTATCAAATCCACATAAACGAGCATGTAGCTCTATCAAACAATCATTAACGAGCCTGTAGCTCTATCAATCCAACATAAACGAGCGTGTAGCTCTATCAAACCAACATAAACGAGTGTGTAGCTCTATCAAACCAACATAAACGAGCGTGTAGCTCTATCACACAACATAAACGAGCGTGTAGCTCTATCACACAAACATAAACGAGTGTGTAGCTCTATCACAGCAACATAAACGAGCGTGAAGCTCTATCACAGCAACATAAACGAGCGTGTAGCTCTATCAAACAATCATTAACGAGCCTGTTGCTCTATCAATCCAACATAAACGAGCGTGTAGCTCTATCACACCAACATAAACGAGCGTGTAGCTCTATCACACCAACATAAACGAGCGTGTAGCTCTATCACACCAACATAAACGAGCGTGTAGCTCTATCACTGCAACATAAACGAGCGTGAAGCTCTATCACAGCAACATAAACGAGCGTGTAGCTCTATCAAACAATCATTAACGAGCCTGTTGCTCTATCAATCCAACATAAACGAGCGTGTAGCTCTATCAAACCCACATAAACGAGCGTGTAGCTCTATCACACCAACATAAACGAGCGTGTAGCTCTATCACACGCAACATAAACGAGCGTGAAGCTCTATCACAGCAACATAAACGAGCGTGTAGCTCTATCAAACAATCATTAACGAGCCTGTTGCTCTATCACATCCAACATAAACGAGCGTGTAGCTCTATCACATCAACATAAACGAGCGTGTAGCTCTATCACATCCAACATAAACGAGCGTGTAGCTCTATCACACCAACATAAACGAGCGTGTAGCTCTATCACACACAACATAAACGAGCGTGTAGCTCTATCAAACCAACATAAACGAGCGTGTAGCTCTATCACACAAACATAAACGAGCGTGTAGCTCTATCAAACCAACATAAACGAGCGTGTAGCTCTATCACACAAACATAAACGAGCGTGTAGCTCTATCAAACCAACATAAACGAGCGTGTAGCTCTATCACACAAACATAAACGAGCGTGTAGCTCTATCAAACCCAACATAAACGAGCGTGTAGCTCTATCACACAAACATAAACGAGCGTGTAGCTCTATCAAACCAACATAAACGTGTGTGTAGCTCTATCACACCAACATAAACGTGTGTGTAGCTCTATCAAACCAACATAAACGAGCGTGTAGCTCTATCACACAAACATAAACGAGCGTGTAGCTCTATCACACAAACATAAACGAGCGTGTAGCTCTATCAAACCAACATAAACGAGCTGTGTAGCTCTATCAAACCAACATAAACGAGCGTGTAGCTCTATCAAACCAACATAAACGAGCGTGTAGCTCTATCAAACCAACATAAACGAGCGTGTAGCTCTATCACACACCAACATAAACGAGCGTGTAGCTCTATCACAGCAACATAAACGAGCGTGTAGCTCTATCACAGCAACATAAACGAGCGTGTAGCTCTATCAAACAATCATTAACGAGCCTGTTGCTCTATCAATCCAACATAAACGAGCGTGTAGCTCTATCACACCAACATAAACGAGCGTGTAGCTCTATCACACCAACATAAACGAGCGTGTAGCTCTATCACTGCAACATAAACGAGCGTGTAGCTCTATCACAGCAACATAAACGAGCGTGTAGCTCTATCAAACAATCATTAACGAGCCTGTTGCTCTATCAATCCAACATAAACGAGCGTGTAGCTCTATCAAACTCCACATAAACGAGCGTGTAGCTCTATCACACAAACATAAACGAGCGTGTAGCTCTATCAAACCAACATAAACGAGCGTGTAGCTCTATCAAACCAACATAAACGAGCGTGTAGCTCTATCAAACCAACATAAACGAGCGTGTAGCTCTATCACACAAACATAAACGAGCGTGTAGCTCTATCAAACCAACATAAACGAGCGTGTAGCTCTATCACACAAACATAAACGAGCGTGTAGCTCTATCAAACCAACATAAACGAGCGTGTAGCTCTATCAAACCAACATAAACGAGCGTGTAGCTCTATCAAACCCAACATAAACGAGCGTGTAGCTCTATCACACAAACATAAACGAGCGTGTAGCTCTATCAAACCAACATAAACGAGCGTGTAGCTCTATCAAACCAACATAAACGAGTGTGTAGCTCTATCAAACCAACATAAACGAGCGTGTAGCTCTATCACACAAACATAAACGAGCGTGTAGCTCTATCACACAAACATAAACGAGTGTGTAGCTCTATCAAACCAACATAAACGAGCGTGTAGCTCTATCACACAAACATAAACGAGCGTGTAGCTCTATCAAACCAACATAAACGAGCGTGTAGCTCTATCAAACCAACATAAACGAGCGTGTAGCTCTATCAAACCAACATAAACGAGCGTGTAGCTCTATCACACCAACATAAACGAGCGTGTAGCTCTATCACACAAACATAAACGAGCGTGTAGCTCTATCAAACCCAACATAAACGAGCGTGTAGCTCTATCACACAAACATAAACGAGCGTGTAGCTCTATCACACCAACATAAACGAGCGTGTAGCTCTATCACACCAACATAAACGAGCGTGTAGCTCTATCAAACCAACATAAACGAGCGTGTAGCTCTATCAAACCAACATAAACGAGCGTGTAGCTCTATCACACAAACATAAACGAGCGTGTAGCTCTATCACACCAACATAAACGAGCGTGTAGCTCTATCAAACCAACATAAACGAGCGTGTAGCTCTATCAAACCCACATAAACGAGCGTGTAGCTCTATCACACCAACATAAACGAGCGTGTAGCTCTATCAAACCAACATAAACGTGTGTGTAGCTTTATCAAACCCACATAAACGAGCGTGTAGCTCTATCAAACCCACATAAACGTGTGTGTAGCTCTATCAAACCAACATAAACGAGCGTGTAGCTCTATCACACAAACATAAACGAGCGTGTAGCTCTATCACACAAACATAAACGAGCGTGTAGCTCTATCAAACCAACATAAACGAGTGTGTAGCTCTATCAAACCAACATAAACGAGCGTGTAGCTCTATCAAACCAACATAAACGAGCGTGTAGCTCTATCAATCCAACATAAACGAGCGTGTAGCTCTATCAAACCAACATAAACGAGCGTGTAGCTCTATCACACCAACATAAACGAGCGTGTAGCTCTATCACAGCAACATAAACGAGCGTGAAGCTCTATCACAGCAACATAAACGAGCGTGTAGCTCTATCAAACAATCATTAACGAGCCTGTTGCTCTATCAATCAAACATAAACGAGCGTGTAGCTCTATCACACCAACATAAACGAGCATGTAGCTCTATCACACCAACATAAACGAGCGTGTAGCTCTATCACACCAACATAAACGAGCGTGTAGCTCTATCACTGCAACATAAACGAGCGTGTAGCTCTATCACAGCAACATAAACGAGCGTGTAGCTCTATCAAACAATAATTAACGACCCTGTTGCTCTATCAATCCAACATAAACGAGCGTGTAGCTCTATCAAATCCACATAAACGAGCATGTAGCTCTATTAAACAATCATTAACGAGCCTGTTGCTCTATCAATCCAACATAAACGAGCGTGTAGCTCTATCAAACCAACATAAACGAGTGTGTAGCTCTATCAAACCAACATAAACGAGCGTGTAGCTCTATCACACAAACATAAACGAGCGTGTAGCTCTATCACACAAACATAAACGAGTGTGTAGCTCTATCACAGCAACATAAACGAGCGTGAAGCTCTATCACAGCAACATAAACGAGCGTGTAGCTCTATCAAACAATCATTAACGAGCCTGTTGCTCTATCAATCCAACATAAACGAGCGTGTAGCTCTATCACACCAACATAAACGAGCGTGTAGCTCTATCACACCAACATAAACGAGCGTGTGGCTCTATCACACCAACATAAACGAGCGTGTAGCTCTATCACTGCAACATAAACGAGCGTGAAGCTCTATCACAGCAACATAAACGAGCGTGTAGCTCTATCAAACAATCATTAACGAGCCTGTTGCTCTATCAATCCAACATAAACGAGCGTGTAGCTCTATCAAACCCACATAAACGAGCGTGTAGCTCTATCACACCAACATAAACGAGCGTGTAGCTCTATCACTGCAACATAAACGAGCGTGAAGCTCTATCACAGCAACATAAACGAGCGTGTAGCTCTATCAAACAATCATTAACGAGCCTGTTGCTCTATCAATCCAACATAAACGAGCGTGTAGCTCTATCAATCTAACATAAACGAGCCTGTTGCTCTATCAATCCAACATAAACGAGCGTGTAGCTCTATCACACCAACATAAAACGAGCGTGTAGCTCTATCACAGCAACATAAACGAGCATGTAGCTCTATCAAACCAACATAAATGAGCGTGTAGCTCTATCACACAAACATAAACGAGTGTGTAGCTCTATCAAACCAACATAAACGAGCGTGTAGCTCTATCACACAAACATAAACGAGCGTGTAGCTCTATCAAACCAACATAAACGAGCGTGTAGCTCTATCACACAAACATAAACGATCGTGTAGCTCTATCAAACCCACATAAACGAGCGTGTAGCTCTATCACACAAACATAAACGAGCGTGTAGCTCTATCAAACCAACATAAACGTGTGTGTAGCTCTATCACACCCACATAAACGTGTGTGTAGATCTATCAAACCAACATAAACGAGCGTGTAGCTCTATCACACAAACATAAACGAGCGTGTAGCTCTATCACACAAACATAAACGAGCGTGTAGCTCTATCAAACCAACATAAACGAGTGTGTAGCTCTATCAAACCAACATAAACGAGCGTGTAGCTCTATCAAACCAACATAAACGAGCGTGTAGCTCTATCAATCCAACATAAACGAGCGTGTAGCTCTATCAAACCAACATAAACGAGCGTGTAGCTCTATCACACCAACATAAACGAGCGTGTAGCTCTATCACAGCAACATAAACGAGCGTGTAGCTCTATCAAACAATCATTAACGAGCCTGTTGCTCTATCAATCCAACATAAACGAGCGTGTAGCTCTATCACACCAACATAAACGAGCGTTTAGCTCTATCACACCAACATAAACGAGCGTGTAGCTCTATCACTGCAACATAAACGAGCGTGAAGCTCTATCACAGCAACATAAACGAGCGTGTAGCTCTATCAAACAATCATTAACGAGCCTGTTGCTCTATCAATCCAACATAAACGAGCGTGTAGCTCTATCAAACCCACATAAACGAGCGTGTAGCTCTATCACACAAACATAAACGAGCGTGTAGCTCTATCAAACCAACATAAACGAGCGTGTATCTCTATCAAACCAACATAAACGAGCGTGTAGCTCTATCAAACCCACATAAACGAGCGTGTAGCTCTATCACACAAACATAAACGAGCGTGTAGCTCTATCAAACCAACATAAACGAGCGTGTAGCTCTATCACACAAACATAAACGAGCGTGTAGCTCTATCAAACCAACATAAACGAGCGTGTAGCTCTATCAAACCCACATAAACGAGCGTGTAGCTCTATCAAACCCACATAAACGAGCGTGTAGCTCTATCACACAAACATAAACGAGCATGTAGCTCTATCAAACCAACATAAACGAGCGTGTAGCTCTATCAAACCAACATAAACGAGTGTGTAGCTCTATCAAACCAACATAAACGAGCGTGTAGCTCTATCACACAAACATAAACGAGCGTGTAGCTCTATCACACAAACATAAACGAGTGTGTAGCTCTATCAAACCAACATAAACGAGCGTGTAGCTCTATCACACAAACATAAACGAGCGTGTAGCTCTATCAAACCAACATAAACGAGCGTGTAGCTCTATCAAACCAACATAAACGAGCGTGTAGCTCTATCAAACCAACATAAACGAGCGTGTAGCTCTATCACACAAACATAAACGAGCGTGTAGCTCTATCACACAAACATAAACGAGCGTGTAGCTCTATCAAACCAACATAAACGAGTGTGTAGCTCTATCAAACCAACATAAACGAGCGTGTAGCTCTATCAAACCAACATAAACGAGTGTGTAGCTCTATCAAACCAACATAAACGAGCGTGTAGCTCTATCAAACCCACATAAACGAGCGTGTAGCTCTATCAAACCAACATAAACGAGTGTGTAGCTCTATCACACAAACATAAACGAGCGTGCAGCTCTATCAAACCCACATAAACGAGCGTGTAGCTCTATCAAACCCACATAAACGAGTGTGTAGCTCTATCAATCCAACATAAGATTGAGTATGTTCCCAACAATACATTAAAATCGAACTTGTTTCTGTTTTAAATCAATTTAATTATTTTTGTAACCTTCATTTTCCGCTCATTGAATGTTAACTTGTTTTTTGACATTCTGAACAATTGAGTCTGACAGCACTGGGTGTAAAGTATTAATAAGAGCTATTGAGTCTGACAGCACTGGTGTAAACTATTAATAAGAGCCATTGGGTTTGTCATGAATGTTAGGGAAACAAGAAAATAGAAAAGAGCATCCTTCGTCGAGCTGTGCTGTTTATTATCTAGTTGTAGGCTGTATACTCATTGGATGCACTTTAATGTTATAAATATATATTTTTTTACGTTTTTATTTTGAATAATCTATAAAGGTGAGAATTTTGTAATTATATTTCGAGTTGTTCATATTTAGTTCACGTTGTTTATGAGACATGGGCTATAGATAAAGCTTTCAAGGTCATAAAACAAACTGCGACAGCAAAGTCAACACGAATATTTTACAGCAACCAAAACAATCAGTTTCCTTAATCGCGTGCCCTTAATAAACAGAATGAGAAGAAGACAAAATATATCGACTAGGAGTTATTTAGTTTGTTTTCAAAACATTTTACACCATTTTTATTAATAAACAATAAAAAGAAAGAAAAAGAGAAAATATAACTTTATAACTAAAGGATACATCTTTGTTTTCAATTAATTAAAATATTATAAATAAACTATGACGAGTAAACTACAGTATTCTCATTCATTGTTAAAACGTCATTGTATTCTACTCCTTATTATCTTTATTATTGTATGAATGACTTGGCCGATTATTTTCTGTTTAATATCTGTTGATATTCTAAATTTCTGGAAATTTTATTAGTTTCTAAACTTCTACTTTTATTTGATTTCTTGACGTCTTCTTTTTGACACGATCGTGGATTAGTTGTGTCTTTGTTCAGACTTGCTCACACCTCTCAATACAAGTCATTAGCCATGGGAGACAATTTCTACATTGTCCTGGATTTATTGTGGTGTCTTTGTTCAGACTTGCTTGCACTTCTACATACAAGTCATTAGCCATGGGAGACAGTTTCTATGTTGTATAGTGTTTAGCTGGAAAAGGGGTGCGTCGCAAGTATTTTGATTTACAGCATATTTTTTCTGGTTGGTGGGGTGCAAGATAATGTCATTGTTAACTATTTAATTTTTGGAGTGACTAGGTCAGTAATAATCTTGGAATGGTATTATTCACGTGCTAGTAAAATATAAGATCGTGGTTTCATCAACAAACGTAAGATATTAAAAATATATTGATGACATAATCGGGTTAGTATTTTATGTATTCCTTATTTTATAAAGTTGGTTTTACGTGACTTACATTGTATTTTTTTAAAAAATTTATACAATTTCGCTCTAAATAAAAAATACCCTTTTTAAAATTGAAATAAATCATAATTAAGTACTGTTATACAATAGCCCAAGATCTAGGTGTGGTTAGAGTTGTTTAACTATATAATACGTACACAAACGTCTTGTGTTTAGAGTTGGGTAAACCATACAAATACATACATAAACGTCTTGTGTTTAGAGTTGGGTAAACCATACAAATACATACATAAACGTCTTGTGTTTAGAGTTGGGTAAACCATACAAATACATACATAAACGTCTTGTGTTTAGAGTTGGGTAAACCATACAAATACATACATAAACGTCTTGTGTTTAGAGTTGGGTAAACCATACAAATACATACATAGACGTATTAGGAATTCGGCAGTCGTTTTAATTTTTTGAAGCCTATTCAAATTTGTCTGAATTTGTGAATCTGTTTCTATTACCACGGTTTTATTAACTCGCTTTCGTTGGGCATTGTTTGTTGGTTTGTCCAAGATTTTGTCAAATCTGCCAATGTAAATGTGAACCACTTTTGATGGTCCTAGAGATCTGAAAATTTTACCACAAATAGATCTTGGATGACAATGCATTGTATTAAAATTTCAGATCGATCTAATGTACCGTTATAAAATTATTGAACTTTTTAGTTCATCTATAGTCTATATATAGGCATCTGTACCGTCGGCTTTTGTTGACATCCGTGAGTTCCCCCCGTGACCACATCACAATGTTTTTAAAACGTTGGGTAGGCGCTTGTGAGGTGTTTGGTAAAATAAATAGAGGTAAAAAAATATTGTTAAAAAACCAAGTTTTTATTAGTGGACTAAAAAGAATAAAATAAATAAAGGTAAAAAAATGATTTTTAAAAATTACGTTTTTACAAGCGGACTAAAAAGAAGAACATAATTTAAAACTGGTAAGTTCAAGTACTTTGATTTAATATGACTAAAAACGTGGGGCGGGTGTTTGGTATAAAAATTAAAGATTTCTAATTTAGAAGGCAAAAGAGAGATCTATAAGTGAGAGTATGAGTGAGCTGTATATGTTAAAACTCATAAACGACCGCCCCACGTTTTTAGTCATATTAAATTGCAGTACTTGAACTTACCAGTTTTAAATTATTTTCTCCTTTTTAGTCCGCTTGTAAAAACGTGGTTTTTAAAAATAATTTTTTTACCTTTATTTATTTATACTCATTACAGGTTGTCCACGAAATACGTAGTAATCGATAAATAACAGCTTTGAGTTAAAGCAGTATTATTATCAAAACACACATAAACAATACAAATAATCTTTCAAGAACCATATTTTGCATATCTGCTGTGCATCAAAATTGTACATATCATAGCTATGAGAAAGGCCAAAACATTGGGGAGCACAGATCTCATGTGCAAAAGCTGTGGTAAAGATTGTCAGTCAAGGATATGACTGCACAGCCACTCGAGGAAATGCAACCCAATCAAACGGTGATGCATCATCGTTTTGCGAGACGGGAGGATGCCGACACAATGGCCAATCAAATCTCCTGGAAATTTAAATCTTGACCAAGAATGATATATGTGTCAACTTTCCTCAAGATCGTATAAAATCAAAGGAAAAATAAAGTATTAAGGGTAATTTTTCTTGTAAATTTTCTGTTCCTCTTGCAAAAAAAAGAAAACGGACATGCGACATACAAGTCTACGTATCAATCTTGGTCTGTAACCATCCATTTACCCAGCAGCAATTGATTAACAAAAAGTGTTACTCATAAAAAAGAACATTTAGTGACCCCGCCCTTTATGAGAGGTATTTATTTTTAAATGTAGCTTGTTGCATAACGATAGGATGAATGGTGCAGGTAGACAATGTTTAAAATAATGTTTATAAAGTCTATTTATGAAAATATGAATTTAAGCACTTTTAGATTAACGTGATACAAGGTTTGTCCATAATAGATAAATATGTGTCAATACTTGTCAAGATCTCATGAAATAGAACTGGAAATAAAAAACTTAAAATATATCGTGGATGTATGCCTGTCCTCTTTTAATTTGCTTAACTTATCAAATCATAGCATATGTGTGATTACGTGCGTGTGTTTTTAAAATCTTTTGAAATGTACACTACAGTCAGCAGTCAGCAGTCAGCAGTATTTGACAAATAATACCAATGATTAAATTGACATTATTGTGTTTGTTTGTTAAGAACAGTTAAATCTCTTCAAATAAAAAAAAATTATAATGCAAAATAATTCATGTATTAAATGGCATTTACTGTCACCCCCACAACAAAGAGCACCGGTACAGTTTAATTTATTATGACGTTGTATGGGAGAAAACTTAGTTGACAAGATAAATGAGAAGATTGTGGGAGTTTTTAAAATTGTTATCAAAATTTAAAATACCGTTCTATGAGAAATAATATTATTAACTTGTATTACTTCAATGTTTTTTTAAAGTGCAGCTCCTAAAATTTTTAATGGAGATTTAACAAAGTATTAGTAATAAAATAGATTTTAAGAACAACGTGTATTCAAAAATTACGGAACCCATAAATTTAAGTAATTTCCTGTCATTTTCGTCTTGTCTAATTTTATTATCAAGCACAGTGGATACACTCACCATATTACAATGTATTGAAGTGGCATGCCACTTACCTTCGATCCCTATATTTAGGGATGACACAACTATCAAATTCAAGGATTGTCCTATCGCGAAATATTCTAATTCAAATGTTAACATTGTTAATTCCATATTTTTTGATGTTTTACGATTTCAGATGTTTAATAAAACGAGAAATAAAATTCACTTAACTTACCTTGTATTTGTATCCTTGTTCACATCACTCACTATGTATTTATAATTTTATAATAATTGGTAAGACATGAGGCCATTTCGACTCCTTATAAAACTGCACATTATCTAGGATAAAAATGTTCTTAAAATGTCATATCAATATGTTGTCATTATAGAAGTTAAGTAATATTTTTATTTTTTAGAAATGTTTCAATTAAAAAAATAATAGAGTATAGAACATTTGAACTACTGTGTTAATAAAAGTAAGAGTGGGGACTGTAGACATCTTATATCATCTTGTTCATAACAAGAAACGCAAAATATAAGTACACGAATGCTAATAATTTTATTGGCTAAAAGCCCTGTTTACTTTTGAAAACGACCCAGATGTATTTCATGTGCTGAATAAATCAACGCAAACATTGTTCCAAGAAAAAGAAATAATTGACTATCAAAAATAAGTTCATGTGTTTTGTCTTCTCATTTAAAGAGATAAATTTCTGAAAATAATAATGACTTGTGTATAGGAGTTTGTGTAAGATATTTATTTCCCAGGCAGATATATTAAAAACAGTTAAGGATTTTGCCCAAACTTGTTCATTTCCAGAAATTGTTAACATACCTTGGTTTAGACATTTGTTTCTTAACTAATTTATATCTGAACATGAGTATGACATGTTTTTGGATATTTAGGCTAATTTTTAATTATAGACCAATATATGACTAGTGTTAGAATTTTTTCTTTAAATAGAACATTACCCAATATAGATAAGACAAGTCGTGGTATTTCAGATGATGTTTTAATTGATACACATCATACAAATAGTTACAGCTATACACGTAAAAAGTAAAAAGTTAGCGACAACACTGTAGGAATGTACTCTGCGGGTATGCAGCGAATTGGAGGATATCACTTTCATTTATGGACGGGGATAGAGGTCAAGTTAAGTACAATTTGATTACATTAAATTATGGTACACGACAAAAACATTATTGATGTCATTAGATGATAAATGACTATAGCTTTATATCGATCCACTTATTAGGTCATTACGTAATAGAAGACAAATTATTGAGTTCTTTATGATTTGGTATAATTATACAATTTTGAATTATGTTTAATTGTTGAAGCATTACCTGTAAATGACATTTCAAAATATAAATATATCTAATGATCTGGTGTTTCTTTCTATATCAATAATTTGTATCCGAGGGTTAACAATAAAGTGCATGTATTGTTTTATTAAGAAATTATTATGTCCTACCATTGTTTCAACAGGTTTATAAAACAATAATTTGTATGCTATAGCTTAAAAAGAATAAAATATAAAAATAATAACTGCATCTATAGTTGTAAAGAGTGTGGCCTTGAATAAAAAGTGACCGTCCTTACAGACAAGTTTTAATCTGGCTTTTACCAGTTGGTCAAACTTAAAATAATAATAATAACAGTAGTTATGACATTTATAATAATAATAAAAATAATAATAACTTTTTTCCCTTATATATTTAAAATATATTAGATATTTTTTCAGAACGTATGTATTGTATATATACGTGTCTGTGCATTGTTAGTTATTTGTGAAGTTATTTATTTTTTCTCTAAATTTATATTAAAGTTTAATTTATCGAAATGTTTGAAAACTACCGTATGTAGTTAAAACTAATCAAGGAATATAACAAGATATAAATGGTTCAAAGTTATTCTTTAAACATTCCTATTTTTTTAAATATCTATAATAAGAGACACGACCTCAATAAACACTGAATATCAGCAAAGAAAGAAAACCCCTTAATACGTTGGATTTTATTTCGCTAATTATTATTAATGTAAATTATTCGTTTAACATGTTACCTTACACTTGTTCAATGATCCAGTAATTTAGCTTTAATTATGTCTGGGAAATGAAGACGTTTGTACATGGAATCTAGCACGTTGACTATGTCATTATTTATAGTCAGATGGAAGACAACAAACTTTCCTCCTTCATTCTTGAATGGCATATATAACGTTTTTTATACTGACCGGCTTTCTCTAATCTAATTTAAGTGGAACTTTATTTGTTTCCAAACAACATGAAAAATACTCTTGTATGGTCTTTGGTTCCACGTGAACATCACTTATACATGATGTAGTATGTGATACTTCTCACATTTCAACAATTTCATAATTTACATTAGCTGACTTTTTCTCACACTAGCCTATAATTACAACTAGGATTATATATAGGTCACCTAAAACTTTCACTTAAACTTCAATGACATTATTTTATTACTTCAACTTAAAACTTGGCATAGAGTCTTGGTCTTAAATGATTCTAGTAAATTATAGAGAAATAACTCATTTCATGTACAATGATAATCACATTGACAATGAGACTCTCTGTAGGGTAACAAGAAAACATTTAAGTATTGTTTAAAATTAAATTACTGAAATGCACGATACATTGGTAAATTAAAAGTATTAGACTAGGAAATTAAATGAATGGCCAAATTTGCCACTTTCTCCATGTTCTTTGTCATTAACACAGTCGTTATAACAATTCTATATTTTCTACTCTCAATGTTATTACAACAGATGTTATAAAATGTTCACTGTCTACACTCTTGCTATTATTATCGCCGTATTTACAAAGAGTCTACAGTCTTTAATATATTTATTGTTAAAGTATGCATTAAAAAACTAACAATTTTGTATATTATATTTTTTTTTATTATTAATAACGAACCAATAACACGGTACTTTATGAAATAGTATCATTAGACCTCGTGCAGACAATGTACCAGGGGTAGGAAACTCTAATTGTTTCATTATCATTGTATTCCTACTTATAGGAATCGAAGACACGTGACGTGGCACTTGGATAAACAAACGATACCAATTATGATTGGTCTGCGTCGATCAATTAATTAGAATAACCCATAAACAACTGTTAGTAAAATAATTTAATGGCTTGCGTTGTTGTTTTTTCTAAAATCAAAATGTAAAAACAGTATTAATTTAACTTTTTTTATAAAGTTATGTTTATTTTTAAGTTGTATTAAAAACAAGGATACATAAAAAAAATAGTAATTAACAGGAGTAAATTATACTATGTCTATTAAAATCACAATTTAAATTTTGATTTAATTTTAAGAAAAGAAATAGGATCTTCGTATTAGTCTTGCAGCCATGATCTCTCAAGTACGACGTCATGTCAAATAAATCAGTGCAAGTGCTTTTTGGTGCGGCGACTACGGGAATGTCTTGTCATTTTCTAACTATTCTAAAGAAGGACAAGGCGTGCGCGCGCGCGCACACACACATACACACACACACACACACACAAATTAAAGAAAGCTGCAAACAAAAACTACTTCAAGACTGCATGAAAAAGAAATATATTCCAATTTATTTTTTTTTAAAATTAAACAATAATTGATTAATTCTTTAAATTATAAACGTAGCTTATGTGCTCCGTTTTGTCTTTATGCGTTGTCTTTAGGATGTTAATGTTTTACATATAATTCATTGGCAATTATATGTTTGTTATTATTTTTATGGAATGCTGTGAGCCAACATACATGATGGTGTACTGCACAATACAAAAACAACGAATTATTATTAACTAGTTTGTGTTGCGACGCCGTGGCGCCTGGGGCGCCCCCTTTTTTTAAGGGCGCCTACGGCGCCCACCTTTTTCAAAAGCCCAACTAACTTGTCCTTGTATGATAAATACGTAATATTAAAATTTCTTAAATGTACACAGAGTATTTTATAATACGTTGTTTTTTTTTGTCAAAAGCCCAAGTAACCTATCCTTGTATGATCAATACGAAATATTCCTAAAATGTACACAAAGTATGTATATAATATTTTTTTTACAGTGCTAATCATCACACGATTTTTAAAGTAATTTTAGAAAGCAGCGCATCAAGATACTGCACCAAAAAATAACTCTTTGAGTCAATCAGTATTGTTTACAACACAAATGATGACGCCATAGGTTCGTGCGTTGTTTGGTTAATGTTAATCTGGAAACCAAAAGGATTATGATTTTCAAGTCTATATATTCAATTGGCGTTAGGCGTGAGGCAGTCAGTGATAATTGAGCGTATATATATATATATATGACTAGCAGACCCGTCGTGCGTTGCAACGATCTCTTTAAAAATGAATAAATTGAAAGAAACCAAAGATTGGTATGTTTCAAAAGAATTATGCCATAAACCTTCGGGGAAGTGAGAAAAAAAAGTCCAAGTTTAATAGCAAACTGTTACATAAATTAATAATTAAAAACTTACAAAAGGAAAAACGATATTAAGAGGCCCAGCCAAAAAATGAGTGATAATTTAATTTTTTTATTGCCATTGTACTCAAGCTAAATTTCTCAATATCGTGTAAAATTGAATGGGGAATTAAATTGTTACCGTGCAGTAAAAATGACATTTGGGGCCCCCAGCTCCGAGGGAATGGACATTAGGAGTTCAGTGCCCTATAGTAATATATTATAGGTTCTTAACTTTTTATATACTAACTTTAGTCAAAATCCATTTATTTTCTCATTATCTAACGCTTAAACTAATTTTAATATAGCTAATATAGTGAATAAAACTACATAAAGGGGACCCGGGCTTTTTCGCTGCGAGATGTCAATTTCAAAAACCTTTACATTTCAATTCAGTTTCATCATGGATATATTTATCAAGATCGTTAAAAAGTGAATGGCAAAAATATCTTAAACATATATGAAAAAAGACATTTGGGGCCCTCCGTCACCGAAGAAAATGTCATTAGAAGTTCAAAAACCTTGAGTATTTTAATATGGGCTACCAAGTTTTTTATACAAAATTTGGTTAAGATCCAATCATTTACTCAGTAGCTAACGCATAAACTAATTTTTATATAGTTCGTATAAGCAAAAAACGACAGTAAGAGATAGAGGGTTCAGTTATTGCAAGAAATAAAGTGCGAAACACATGTTCATTTGAATAAATTTCAAAATGCATAAATTTATTTATATTTATCAATAATGGTAACATTTGACTGTGCGATAAAATATTAAACATACATTTTGGGCTCCCTGCCCCAAGGAAAAGAAAATTACGAGTTCAGTGCCCTATAGTAATAAAATATAGACCCTCGAGTTTTTATATAATAAGATGGGTCAAGACCCATTAACTTTTTCAGAATTTTACGCTAATACTAATTTTTATACAGCTAATATAAGGGAAAAAACTAAATTTAGGGGTCCCTGGCCCCATTCGGTGAAAGATTTCAATTTAAAAAATGCTGTTCACTTTAATTCAGTTTCCTCATAGATATATTCCTTAAGATCGTGAAAAATTAAATGGGGAAAACTATCTCAAACATATACGAAGAAAAGACATTTGGGGCCCCAGGCCCCGAAGGAATGGGAATTTGAATTTCTGTGCCCTATAGTATTTTAATATCGGCTACCAAGTTTTTGTATACAAATGTTGGTTAAGGTCCATTCATTTACTCGGTAGCTAACGCATAAACTTATTTTTATATACCTCATAATAGCAAAAAACTACATTATGGGCCCCAGGGCCTAATTATCGCAAGAAATAAAGTGCAAAAGACATTTTAATTTGAATAAATTTCAAAATACATACATTTATTTATATGTCTCAATATTGAATGAACGATAAAATATTGAATATACATTTTGGGCCCCCTGCCCCAAGGGAATGAAAATTAGGAGTTCAGTGCCCTATAGTAATAAAATATAGACCCTTATGTTTTTATATATTAAGATGGGTCAAGATCCATTAATTTTCTCAGTATTTAACACGAATACTAATTTTTATACAGCTAAAATAAGGGAAAAAACGACATTTAGGGGCCCCTTTAGTGAAAGGTGTCAATTTCAAAAACCTGTTCATTTAATTCAGTTTCCTCTTAGATATATTCCTCAAGATCGTGAAAAATTGAATGGGGAAAAATATCTTAAACATATACGAAGAAAAGACATTTGGGGCCCCCGGCACCGAATATATTGACATTAGAAGTTTAGAAACCTTAATTATGTCAATATGGGCTACTAAATTTGTGTATGCAAATTTTGGTTAAGATGCATTCATTTACTCAGTAGCTAACGCAAAAACTAATTTTTATATAGCTCACATAAGCAAAAAACGACATTAAGGGCCCCAGTGCAAGATATAAAGTTCAAAATACCTGTTCATTTCAATCTGTATAATAATGGATACATGTGTCATTAGTTGTCAATATTGTTAATAATTGAATGGTGAATAAAATCTTAAACGTTTAAGAAAAAGAATTTTTTGGGCCCCCAGCCCCGAAGGAATGACTATTAACAGTTCAGTTCCCTTTAGTGTTTTAATATTGGCTATCAAATTTTTATATACAAAGTTTGGTTAAGATCAATCAATTTACACAGTAGCTAGCGCTGAAACTAAATTTTATATAGCTCATATAAGCAAAAAATGACATTATGGGTCCCCGGCGCCCCATGAGTGATAAATTTAGAAAAAAAGTTGCCAGTCTCCAAAAGTTTTATGATGATCGGATGAATGGTTTAGTCAGCTATAAAGGACATGCACACAGACATACATTGATTTATATATATATAGATTAACAAAAACGACATTAAGGGCCCCCGGGCCCAATCGGTGCAAGAGAATAACTTTAAAATACATGTTCATTTCAATCTGGATCATGATAGATATATAGTCAATGCTTTTCAAGATCGTGTAAATCATAACGGGAATAAAGTATTTAACGCTTACAAAAAAAAAGTATTTTGGGCCCCGGCCCCGAAGGAACGGACATTAGGAGTTCAATGCCATATGGTACTTTAATATAGGCTATCAAGTTGTTATGTACCAAGTTTGGTCAAGATCCATTCATTTTCCAAGCAGCTAAGCCTTAAACTAATTTTTATATAGCTCATATAAGAAAAAAATTCTCATTATGGGCCCCCGGCGCCCCATGAGTGTTAAATTGTGAAAAAAGTAGCCTATTTCCATCCCGTGAGCGTACTCAAAAGTGTCCAAAAGTTTCATGGCGATCGGATGAATGGTTTAGTCAGCTAACGGGAATAAAGTATTTAACGCTTACAAAAAAAAAGACTTTGGGCCCCCGGCCCCGAAGGAACGGACATTAGGAGTTCAATGCCATATGATACTTTAATATAGGATATCAAGTTGTTATGTACCAAGTTTGGTCTAGATCCATTCATTTTCCAAGCAGCTAAGCCCTAAACTAATTTTTATATAGCTCATTTTAGAAAAAATTCTCATTATGGGCCCCCGGCGCCCCATGAGTGTTAAATTTTGAAAAAAAGTAGCCTATTTCCATCCCGGGAGCGTACTCAAAAGTCTCCAAAAGTTTCATGGCGATCGGATGAATGGTTTAGTCAGCTAACGGGAATAAAGTATTTAATGCTTACCAAAAAAAAGACTTTGGGCCCCCGGCCCCGAAGGAATGGACATTAGGAGTTCAATGCCATATGATACTTTAATATAGGATATCAAGTTGTTATGTACCAAGTTTGGTCTAGATCCATTCATTTTCCAAGCAGCTAAGTCCTAAACTAATTTTTATATAGCTCATATAAGAAAAAATCTTATTATGGGCCCCCGGCGCCCCATAAGTGTTAAATTTTGAAAAAAAATAGCCTATTTCCATCCCTGGAGCGTACTCAAAAGTCTCCAAAAGTTTCATGGCGATCGGATGAATGGTTTAGTCAGCTATAACAGACATGCATACATACATACTTTGATTTTTATATATATAGATGATAATAATAATTTAAATACAAATGATAGGTATATATAACACTATACGTTTATAGACTTTGTATAAATAATTTTAACCATAAGTATCTTTTATTTGACCATCCTTTGCTGTGTCATAAAGTGTACATGAATGTCATTTTTTTCTAAATTTTAAATCCATTTCAATAAGTGTATACCTGTTTTCAATTTAGATTTTAGACATGTGTTTAATCGTACTTAAAATGATTAACTTTTTCAACATCTTACAAAGTAGTTATATTTTATAAACATGCTTTACTTGCAGAAACTTTTCAAGGCAAAATACATATATACTTATAATGCTCATTGTTATAAAATTAACAAGGATATATATGCATCAATTTTTTGAACAATTAAATGAATCTTAAAGCGTCATCTACATCAAACATTTTTAATTCTTCTAGCTAAAACTACAGTGTGATTGTAAATGGCGTTATGTATCAGCAAGTCCCTACAAAAACACGCAATGAGAAGTCAGTCTTTTTAATGTTGTTTTGCTGTTTGTGTAAGCACGAGTGGCCTGTGGTCAGCTAGTTGACAGTTTGTGTAAGAACGAGTAGCCTGTGGTCAGCTAGTGGCCAGTTTGTGTAATCACGAGTAGCCTGAGGTCACAGAAAACTTGTATCCTAAAACACTTCAGCTTATTCTAGATAGTTATAAAATAATGAGAAAATAACAATTTTGTTTTTAGCAACAGTTACGTGGGTTTAGGATCATAGCTTTGAATCCAAACATGACATTACTATGTGTATAAACTAAACTACTGTACATTACTATGTGTATAAACTAAACTACTGTACATTACTATGTGTATAAACTAACTACTGTACATTACTATGTGTATAAACTAAACTACTGTACATTACTATGTGTATAAACTAAACTACTGTACATTACTATGTGTATAACTAAACTACTGTACATTACTATGTGTATAAACTAAACTACTGTACATTACTATGTGTATAAACTAAACTACTGTACATTACTATGTGTATAAACTAAACTACTGTACATTACTATGTGTATAACTAAACTACTGTACATTACTATGTGTATAAACTAAACTACTGTACATTACTATGTGTATAAACTAAACTACTGTACATTACTATGTGTATTAAACTAAACTACTGTACATTACTATGTGTATAAACTAAACTACTGTACATTACTATGTGTATAAACTAAACTACTGTACATTACTATGTGTATAAACTAAACTACTGTACATTACTATGTGTATAAACTAAACTACTGTACATTACTATGTGTATAAACTAAACTACTGTACATTACTATGTGTATAAACTAAACTACTGTACATTACTATGTGTATAAACTAAACTACTGTACATTACTATGTGTATAAACTAAACTACTGTACATTACTATGTGTATAAACTAAACTACTGTACATTACTATGTGTATAAACTAAACTACTGTACATTACTATGTGTATAAACTAAACTACTGTACATTACTATGTGTATAAACTAAACTACTGTACATTACTATGTGTATAAACTAAACTACTGTACATTACTATGTGTATAAACTAAACTACTGTACATTACTATGTGTATAAACTAAACTACTGTACATTACTATGTGTATAAACTAAACTACTGTACATTACTATGTGTATAAACTAAACTACTGTACATTACTATGTGTATAAACTAAACTACTGTACATTACTATGTGTATAAACTAAACTACTGTACATTACTATGTGTATAAACTAAACTACTGTACATTACTATGTGTATAAACTAAACTACTGTACATTACTATGTGTATAAACTAAACTACTGTACATTACTATGTGTATAAACTAAACTACTGTACATTACTATGTGTATAAACTAAACTACTGTACATTACTATGTGTATAAACTAAACTACTGTACATTACTATGTGTATAAACTAAACTACTGTACATTACTATGTGTATAAACTAAACTACTGTACATTACTATGTGTATAAACTAAACTACTGTACATTACTATGTGTATAAACTAAACTACTGTACATTACTATGTGTATAAACTAAACTACTGTACATTACTATGTGTATAAACTAAACTACTGTACATTACTATGTGTATAAACTAAACTACTGTACATTACTATGTGTATAAACTAAACTACTGTACATTACTATGTGTATAAACTAAACTACTGTACATTACTATGTGTATAAACTAAACTACTGTACATTACTATGTGTATAAACTAAACTACTGTACATTACTATGTGTATAAACTAAACTACTGTACATTACTATGTGTATAAACTAAACTACTGTACATTACTATGTGTATAAACTAAACTACTGTACATTACTATGTGTATAAACTAAACTACTGTACATTACTATGTGTATAAACTAAACTACTGTACATTACTATGTGTATAAACTAAACTACTGTACATTACTGTGTATAAACTAAACTACTGTACATTACTATGTGTATAAACTAAACTACTGTACATTACTATGTGTATAAACTAAACTACTGTACATTACTATGTGTATAAACTAAACTACTGTACATTACTATGTGTATAAACTAAACTACTGTACATTACTATGTGTATAAACTAAACTACTGTACATTACTATGTGTATAAACTAAACTACTGTACATTACTATGTGTATAAACTAAACTACTGTACATTACTATGTGTATAAACTAAACTACTGTACATTACTATGTGTATAAACTAAACTACTGTACATTACTATGTGTATAAACTAAACTACTGTACATTACTATGTGTATAAACTAAACTACTGTACATTACTATGTGTATAAACTAAACTACTGTACATTACTATGTGTATAAACTAAACTACTGTACATTACTATGTGTATAAACTAAACTACTGTACATTACTATGTGTATAAACTAAACTACTGTACATTACTATGTGTATAAACTAAACTACTGTACATTACTATGTGTATAAACTAAACTACTGTACATTACTATGTGTATAAACTAAACTACTGTACATTACTATGTGTATAAACTAAACTACTGTACATTACTATGTGTATAAACTAAACTACTGTACATTACTATGTGTATAAACTAAACTACTGTACATTACTATGTGTATAAACTAAACTACTGTACATTACTATGTGTATAAACTAAACTACTGTACATTACTATGTGTATAAACTAAACTACTGTACATTACTATGTGTATAAACTAAACTACTGTACATTACTATGTGTATAAACTAAACTACTGTACATTACTATGTGTATAAACTAAACTACTGTACATTACTATGTGTATAAACTAAACTACTGTACATTACTATGTGTATAAACTAAACTACTGTACATTACTATGTGTATAAACTAAACTACTGTACATTACTATGTGTATAAACTAAACTACTGTACATTACTATGTGTATTAACTAAACTACTGTACATTACTATGTATCGGCATAGTGTAGTAACTAAACCACTTTAAAATATACTACCTACAAATGAAGCATGGTCTCAAATTTTGGAATTTCGTTTAAAGTTTTCAACATATACAATATTTATATAATGTTAATGCTTGCGTATGGATTTTATCAAATATAATTACATTAATGTACAGTAAAAAGTTTAAATGAAAAGTTCAAAATATTTGATCATGATGGAGATATGCGTGGGATAAAATCTTAAATACATAAGGGAAAAAAAGGAGAAAAAATTAAAAAGATAAAAAAGAAAAAAAAACATTTGAGGCCCCTGTCCACGAAGGAATGGAAGTAGAGATTCAAATCCCTATAATATTTTGTGATATGCCTTCAAGTCTTATGTACCAAGTTTTGTCAAAATACATCAATTTACCCAGTTGCACGTGTTTAAAATACATTTTATATAAAAAAAATAAGAAAAAATGAAAGTTGTATTTTCAAACAGTTTATGTAAGAAATATATGCGAGATTGCATTTAACAACGTTCTAAAGTTTCATACAAATTTGTATTTATGTTTCGCAGCCTTGTACAAGATAGAGAGTTTTAAAGAGTTTTTATTACAATTTTAAAAAGAACGAAATTTGTGTAGCCGAATGTTAGCATGATGGTTTATTGACTTGTAGGAACTGGGTTTAATACTCAGTTGGGGAAGCTGTTAATTATTTTTTTAATACAAAAATGTGTAATTAATATTACCGCTATCACATTTAAGTTATTGAGAATGAAGTTTAACTAATTAAATTGAATTGATAAGGTCGATCAATTGATTTAAAAAAATGTTGATGCTAAAAAGTAGAAAATAAAATATTATTTTTTTTTAAAGGACACGCTTTTATTTACACAGAAAGTTCATCACAACTCTCTATCATGTACAAGGCTGCGAAAAATAAATATAAATTTGTATGACTATTAATAAACATTAAAAGTTTCACAACTTTGATCATAATTCATATACATGCTACAATCATATTAATTAGAAATATTTATCTATATGCAAAAGATAAGTGGCAAAGAGAAATGAGTTGTGATGGGCGCCCCACACTTTTATGTGCAGTGGATAGGTTCAGTTATTTCACAAGTTATCATAGAAAATTTTTATTGTATTTTTGGTGCACTTTCTATATGAAAATAAAAGCGTGTCCTCCTTAAAAATATTTTTAAACATATAATAAAAATTCTTTAAAAACCATTTCTTCCATCCACACATTGAAATTACATGTATCCCTCTAGAGCAAATTGATGGTTGGTTCACTGATGTGAGTGATAATATAGACATTAACTAAAAACTAAAAAAAGCATCAATTTAATTACGGTACAGTCAATCAATCTGAAATTTTGAAAAAAAAATGCATTGCCATCCAAGATCTATATGTGGTAGAATTTCAACTCTCCGTATTATTTCAACATTGGGTATAATTATTTTATGTTCAATTGTGTTTGGTTCCGGATCACAACAAAAAGAAACCATGAAATAAACAGAAAAAATTCTGTCACGTCACAACCCACTTGACTAAACTGCCCAAAATGCAAATTAGTCTCATGCGCCAGAATAAACTTCCTCATTCACAATAAGTAGTGCACGGCCATTGTGACTTAACTCAATCTTATATAGTGGATGTTTGAGTGTCCACTTTAGTTGGAGCAGGTTATCAAATCAGAGTATGTGTTGTTTGCTTGTTTTTATTATTATTTTTTAATCATAAGAATTATACCATTAAATAACCAGCATACGACAAATAAAATATTCGCATAATTACTCATTTACAAAATAAATAATGTTTACATCATATCAATGAACGAATGTGCATTAGTTTTCCTCGGTAAGGAACAGTCAAAAACGTTTCTTATTCATAATATTTTGTATCATAAAATCGCAAATATTGTATTTTATTTCAAATCTTCATCGCACCAAGTAGCACCGGTACATGTTTATTTATTATGACGTCGTACTTGAGAAAAATTTAGCTAGCAAGATTGATGATAAGATTGTAGTAGAATACCAATAGTTTTTAAAATCAAAATTGAATGTAACATCCAATGAGACATTGTGTTATTAACTTGAATTTGTTAAATTGTTTTTTTAAAGTATTTAACCCAAACGTTATTAATATAAATATTAAAATTTAATTAATTATAGATTTTAAAATTATTTTTATTTAACAAGACGGAAACTATAAAATTAAGTCATTTACTGGTACATGGGTGCATGTCTTATTGTATAAAAGCGAGCAGGTACTCCCACGGAATTTCCCGCTTTATTTAAGTGGCACGCCACTTGACTTCGATCCCTAAATTTAGGGATAACAAATTCATAAATTGTAATGATTCTCCTAGCCCAGTATATCCTGAATTTAATTAAAACAATGTCATGCCCGTATTCATATTATTTTACGATTTCAGAAATTTTATTTAAAAAATACACGAAAGTAGAAACAAAATTCTCCTAATAAACTTTATCTGTGTTGCTCACATGACTACATACTTATATCTGATTTTGGAATTAGTAAAACACTGTATTTAGCTTGAATTATTAGATAATTACATCATAAAAGACCAATTAATTATTTCTTGAACATTAGATATAATTATATAACTTCGTGCTTCAGACTTATGTTTATTTCTGGATGCATTACCTTAAAATAACCTTTAACATTAGTAGTATATCTACTGATCTGATGTTTTTTTCTATATCATTAATTCGTTTCAGTGTGTTAACAATAAAGTACATGTATTGTTTCACTTAGAACATATTATGTCATGACATTGTTTCAACATGTTTATAAACCAATTTAATGTATGAAGACATTTTAAAAGGAAAAAAAAACATATTTTAAAAATTACCATACTTTCGTTTCTTTGAATTTCCTTTATTCTGAGATCTCTGCAACGCACGACTGATATGTTATTATGTCAGCTGAGCTGAGCACAAATGTGTGTGTATTATTTTAGTGTACACTAGTTGCGCTTGTGAGACAAGATGACAACATCCTATATAATAAAAGGCAATTTTCTGCCCGGTCATCGGTCATTTACATATTAAAAGACGTTCAAAACGAGTTTTTTTGTTTTTTTTTGGTGAAGTTTTTTTTCCAAGAATTTAATTTTAACGATGAGCGTTGGGATTTGTAGTCAAAAACTTTGATTTTACGGGTTATTTATTATAAATCTGGACAGACCGCGGTGTGGGTGGGGGGAGGATAGGGTCTCTGGACAGACCAGCTGTGTTGGTGGGGGGACAGGTGGGATCTCTGGACAGACTTGCGGTCGGGGGTGGAGGATGGGTCTCCGGACAGACCGGCTGTCTGGGTTGGGGGGACAGGTAGGGTCTCTGGACAGACCGGCGTTTGAGGGGGAGGTGGGGTGTCAGGACAGACGGGGTGGGCAATGTTGTTATAACTATAATGTATATTATTTTTGACGTGATACACATGTATGGGCGGTCGAGACGGCTGGTCTCTCGATAACAGCGGTGGAGGGGAGGTAAGTTATTATTAAATAACATCAAGTAGACGTGAGCTCTGTATAAGTAACGATCATAAACAAGAAGTTTCAACAGAATCCCAGTGTAAATGATCGGCTTACTGTGTCAAGTGATAAAATTATTAATTGGGCAATCAAAACACAAACAATGGACATAATAAATGTTCACAAAGGAATGATACGTTCTTAAAAAAAAACTTTTGATTTAAAATTATACAATAGTTTATAGAAGTTTTAAAAATGTGTATAATAATCTATGACCAAGTATTAATTTGTTTTGCCATTTAGTCATCTTATTGCCCGTTCAATAAACACATTTCTCTCGTTATTAAATACTAACAGGTGTTGAGAGTTACACAGAAGATTGCTCTCATCGTCCGCCTTCCTTTATGTGACACGTGAATCTCCTGCTGTGATGTGTAAGGGTTGAGTCCTCAGAGACCGTTCCGTTTCGTTGGGCAGAGGAGCGTTGAACTGGACAAAGAAATACGTGAAGTTCCTTAGTGTGGGGGGTTTGGGTGCTAAATTATCTCAACGGGGGTGACTAATGTCACGTGGACGACTCCGTTCTTTCGATGTACAATTCAGGAAAGGGTTGAGGGATATCGTCCAGTAAACTCGCCGACCTGCTGACACCGACAAACTGTATGTCGTGTAGACTCCTTCTATAGGACACGGGGGCCGTGTATCTGAACAGCCAGCTGACACAGACTGAGTGGATAACGTGTAAACTCCTTCTATAGAACATGGGGGCCCTGTATCCTACCAACCAGCTGACATAGAGTGACTGGATGACGTGTAGACTCCTTCTATAGGGGACGGGGGCCCTGTACCTGACCAACCAGCTGACACAGATTGACTGGATGTCGTGTAGACTCCTTCTATAGTACACGGGGGCCCTGTATCTGACCAACCAGCTGACACAGACTGACTGGATGTCGTGTAGACTCCTTCTATAGGGGACGGGGGCACTGTACCTGACCAACCAGCTGACACAGATTGACTGGATGTCGTGTAGACTCCTTCTATAGTACACGGGGGCCCTGTATCTGACCAACCGCTGACACAGACTGACTGGATGACGTGTAGACTCCTTCTATAGGAGACACACGTATTCTCTGTGTTCCTAAGACACGAACTAAAACTTTTGGCGAAAGGCCATTCTCTTTTTGTACAGCCAAACATGGGAATTCTCTACCAATACACATCCGTAGTATTCCAACTACCAAGTCCTTCAAGACTGCACTTTAGACGCATCTTTTCAAAATGTATTTACACAATTAATGAAACATTTGTTTTAATGATTACCATAGCTTTTGTTAATGTACTGTCCTTTATGTTGTTATTATGGTTTGAATGGTTATTGAATTATTATATGTATGTTATGATCTCCGTGTAAAGCGCTGTGAGCCCGGTTCCTTACTGGGATACAACGCTATATAAATTATCAATTATTATTATTATTATTAAGAGCAATTGAGTCTGACAGCACTGGTGTAAAGTATTAATAAGAGCTATTGCGTTTGACATGAATGTTACGGAAACAAGAATATAGAAAAGATCATAGTTTGTGGTGCTGTGCTGTTTATTATTAAGTTGAAGGCTGTATACTCATCGGATACACTTTAATGTTATAAATATATATTTTTTTACGTTTTTGTTTTGAATAATCTATAAAGGTGAGAATTTTGTAATTATAATTCGAGTTGTTGCCATTTAGTTCACGTTGTTTATAAGTCACAGATATAGATAAAGCTTTCACGGGCATAAAACAAACTGCTACTGCAACGTAAATACGGATATTTTACAGCAACCAAATTAACCAGTTTACAAAGCACGTACCTTTAATAAATAGAATGAGAAGAAGAAAAATATTTCGACTAAGAGTTATTTTGTTTGTTTTTCAAAACGATTGTACACCATTATTTATACAAATATAAAATAAAAAAAGACGGAGAAAAAAAATAACCTAAGACCTAAATGACTAAACTTTATTGTTTGAATGCTACTATTGTTTAAAAACAAATAAAGTGAGTCAAGTATTTTCATTCATTGTTAAAACGTCATTGTATTCTACTCCTTATTGCTTTTATTATTGTATAAATGACTTGGTCGATTATTTTATGTTGATATTCTAAATTCCTGTAAATTTTATCAGTTTCTAAACTTATTTTTAATATTTAATTTCTTGATGTCCCCTTTTTGACACGATCGTGGATTAGTTGCGTCTTTCTTCTGACTTGCTCGCACCTCTACCTACAAGTCATTAGCTATGGGAGACAACATCTATGCTGTCATGGGTTTAGCTTGAAAAGGGATGTGTCGCAAGTATTTTGATTTACAGCATCTATTTTCTAGTTGGTGTGGTCAAGATATTGTCATTGTTAACTATTTAGTCTTTGGAGTGACTTAGGTCAGTAAATATATTGTAATGTTTTTGATTCCATAGCTGTTTAAGATTGAGTAAAACTATTTAACACCAGAAAGCACAAAATGCTAGAGACTAGATTTAATAAGGTCGAATGAGGGTGCCATCGTGAACGATAATTTTTATCCACGCGAATAATAATCTATGTAGCAGACATTAATGATTTGCCCCGTCTCATCATTCACAATAAAGTGTTAGTAAATGATAAGATCGTGGTTACATCAACAAACGTAATATATCAAAAATATATTGATAACAAAATAACGTTAACATTTTATTTATTAATTATTGTTTTAAGCTTGTTTAATTTGACTAATTTCGAAAAAAAGAATTATATATTTTCGTTCTAAATAAGAGGTACGCTTCTTTAAAATGAAATGAAGCATAATTAAGTACTGTTATACAATAGCCCAAGTTCTAGGTGTGGTTAGAGTTGGTAAACTATATAACTATATATACAAACGTATTTGGATTTCGGCAGTCGTTTTAGCTTTTGAAGCCTTTTCAAATTTATATGAATTTGTGTATGTGTGTCTATTTATGATCATTAGAGGTTGTCCATGAAATAAGCCGTAATAGATACATGACAGCTTTGCGTTATTGCAGTATTATTATCCAAACATACATAAACAATACAAACAATCTATCAACTATTTGGATTAAAAAAACACCATCTTTGGCATATCTGGTGTGCATTGACATTATATCTCCCATCAGCGCTGCACCGCAAAGCACCAGTTCTTTTTATTTAGTATCGCGTCTTTCTTGACAAAACTTTTGTGCCAAGATGAGTTGTTAAATAATTTTATTCAACTTCTTTTAAAATGTAATTTACAATTGTATGAGACAAATAATTATATATTTGTGTCATTTCAAGCTGTAATTAAAGTACAATAGACAAATGTTTACAAATATTTCATTTGGTTTGACACATAGATTTTAAAATGGTATATGTTTGAAATTAAGGAAACTATCAAATACGTACGATAAGTACTGTTTATACAAATCTCTAATTGTTTCACATGTACATCGCGCCTTTGTTGTGCTTTGAAAACGTATTTTATCCAAGTGGCACGCCACTTGACCTCGATCCCTATATTTAGGGGACACAATGTCAATAATTGCAATAATTCATGGTTAAACTGAATCCAATAACCACAAAATCACGTCTTTATTTCATGTTATATTTCTGATGTTTATTATAAGATTAATAACTTGAACTTAGAAAAAAAATGTCAACACAATTACATACTGCTAATTTTAAGATATGTAAGACTAGAAACATTTTCTGAAAATATTACTTTTTACAAAAATATTTTGTTATGTGTTAATAACAATGAGCTTGGAGGAGACTGTAGACATTTTATAACAACTGTGTTAATAACATAGAACTTGGAGGAGACTGTAGACATTTTATAACTATTGTGTTAACAACATGGAGAATTGGAGATGTAAACATAAAATATTACATAGTTAGAGATGGTGTTATTAAATGTATTGATTTTTTTGTTTATCTAAAAAAATTACAATATTATTTTTCTATTTAATTATAATGCAGTGTGGGCTTACGGCTCAATCGCATATAACTAGAGAGGAACTGCAAATAGGACAACATGTTAAATAAGGAATTGTTTGATAGCAGTTAGAAAAACGTGTATTAAAGAATAAATAGGACAATTAATATGAGCTCACAAAAAAAAGGTTTCATAGGATGGGATAACTAAGATGAACTCTATTAGTTTTAGAGGTGACACGCATGCGATTTATATTGTATAAACATATATAGGCTAGACCTAATATACAGAATATAATGTGATCTAATATAAGATATCTGCTCACCATTTATTATGTTGCCTTGAGAAATGATAAACATTATCAAACGTTTCTGTAGCTAGATGAAGTAATTCATGATGACAGTATTGATGTAATGGGCAGGTCAAGTTTGATGTTGTCCACCGTCATTGGCTAAAGCCAATATTTACAACTTATTTATTGACATTGGCAGTTTGGTGAGTTCGTTGATGGCTTATAAAAACAATAGAGTGTCCATCAAAGTGCCAAGTAATAAGGAAACAAGTTGTTTAAATATCACATTGGTATTTTATAAACAAATTTTGACATTTCATTGCAATAGCGAAGATAAAACTTGTTGATATAATTGACGCTAAAATAATTATGAAATATCAAAAACATAAAAATAACATTAACAAGTGACATGCGCTTCTGATTAGACTCAGTATAAACCAGGAGTAGGAGAATACTAGCACCTCATTGACATTGTATCCCTAAGTGTATACAGGGAGTAGGAGAATACAAGCAACTCATTGACATTGTATCCCTAAGTGTATACAGGGAGTAGGAGAATACAAGCAACTCATTGACATTGTATCCCTAAGTGTATACAGGGAGTAGGAGAATACAAGCAACTCATTGACATTGTATCCCTAAGTGTATACAGGGAGTAGGAGAATACAAGCAACTCATTGACATTGTATCCCTAAGTGTATACAGGGAGTAGGAGAATACAAGCAACTCATTGACATTGTATCCCTAAGTGTATACAGGGAGTAGGAGAATACAAGCAACTCATTGACATTGTATCCCTAAGTGTATACAGGGAGTAGGAGAATACAAGCAACTCATTGACATTGTATCCCTAAGTGTATACAGGGAGTAGGAGAATACAAGCAACTCATTGACATTGTATCCCTAAGTGTATACAGGGAGTAGGAGAATACAAGCAACTCATTGACATTGTATCCCTAAGTGTATACAGGGAGTAGGAGAATACAAGCAACTCATTGACATTGTATCCCTAAGTGTATACAGGGAGTAGGAGAATACAAGCAACTCATTGACATTGTATCCCTAAGTGTATACAGGGAGTAGGAGAATACAAGCAACTCATTGACATTGTATCCCTAAGTGTATACAGGGAGTAGGAGAATACAAGCAACTCATTGACATTGTATCCCTAAGTGTATACAGGGAGTAGGAGAATACAAGCAACTCATTGACATTGTATCCCTAAGTGTATACAGGGAGTAGGAGAATACAAGCAACTCATTGACATTGTATCCCTAAGTGTATACAGGGAGTAGGAGAATACAAGCAACTCATTGACATTGTATCCCTAAGTGTATACAGGGAGTAGGAGAATACAAGCAACTCATTGACATTGTATCCCTAAGTGTATACAGGGAGTAGGAGAATACAAGCAACTCATTGACATTGTATCCCTAAGTGTATACAGGGAGTAGGAGAATACAAGCAACTCATTGACATTGTATCCCTAAGTGTATACAGGGAGTAGGAGAATACAAGCAACTCATTGACATTGTATCCCTAAGTGTATACAGGGAGTAGGAGAATACAAGCAACTCATTGACATTGTATCCCTAAGTGTATACAGGGAGTAGGAGAATACAAGCAACTCATTGACATTGTATCCCTAAGTGTATACAGGGAGTAGGAGAATACAAGCAACTCATTGACATTGTATCCCTAAGTGTATACAGGGAGTAGGAGAATACAAGCAACTCATTGACATTGTATCCCTAAGTGTATACAGGGAGTAGGAGAATACAAGCAACTCATTGACATTGTATCCCTAAGTGTATACAGGGAGTAGGAGAATACAAGCAACTCATTGACATTGTATCCCTAAGTGTATACAGGGAGTAGGAGAATACAAGCAACTCATTGACATTGTATCCCTAAGTGTATACAGGGAGTAGGAGAATACAAGCAACTCATTGACATTGTATCCCTAAGTGTATACAGGGAGTAGGAGAATACAAGCAACTCATTGACATTGTATCCCTAAGTGTATACAGGGAGTAGGAGAATACAAGCAACTCATTGACATTGTATCCCTAAGTGTATACAGGGAGTAGGAGAATACAAGCAACTCATTGACATTGTATCCCTAAGTGTATACAGGGAGTAGGAGAATACAAGCAACTCATTGACATTGTATCCCTAAGTGTATACAGGGAGTAGGAGAATACAAGCAACTCATTGACATTGTATCCCTAAGTGTATACAGGGAGTAGGAGAATACAAGCAACTCATTGACATTGTATCCCTAAGTGTATACAGGGAGTAGGAGAATACAAGCAACTCATTGACATTGTATCCCTAAGTGTATACAGGGAGTAGGAGAATACAAGCAACTCATTGACATTGTATCCCTAAGTGTATACAGGGAGTAGGAGAATACAAGCAACTCATTGACATTGTATCCCTAAGTGTATACAGGGAGTAGGAGAATACAAGCAACTCATTGACATTGTATCCCTAAGTGTATACAGGGAGTAGGAGAATACAAGCAACTCATTGACATTGTATCCCTAAGTGTATACAGGGAGTAGGAGAATACAAGCAACTCATTGACATTGTATCCCTAAGTGTATACAGGGAGTAGGAGAATACAAGCAACTCATTGACATTGTATCCCTAAGTGTATACAGGGAGTAGGAGAATACAAGCAACTCATTGACATTGTATCCCTAAGTGTTTACAGGGAGTAGGAGATACAAGCAACTCATTGACATTGTATCTCTAAATGAAGGGATTAAAGTCAGGTGGCGTCACACTTGAATAAGACATAGTTTTGATCCTCTGTATCCTATAGCAGTAAAATGCATTTCTGTAACAATAAGTCATGCACATAATTTACGGAAAATGAATTAATTTCATAGTTCTATATTTATTTTTATATTTCTGTTTTTAAAACTTTAATCTTAATTCGGATTTTACATTTATATACATACTATTTTGTTAAAAACACAAGGCATTTATGTAACAAATTGTTTAAATAGTAAATATAGGATTATATACCTACATTTGAAAATGATTTATATTTAAATTTTACATATTTTTGTTTATCTCAGCACCTAGTTCATATTAATTATTTATGTCCCGGTGCTTTGTGGTGCGGCATTGACGTACGAGGAAGAATGTTATAATTCGATCCAAACTTTTGTTGGCACAACCCGCCTGCCTCAAGCAAGCAAGCAGACACCACGAGTTAAAATAAAGGATTTTAAAAAAAGTGTGGGGGGCGAATTGAAAGAGGGTTACACATTTGTGACGATGTGTGATGAGGGGGGGGGAGGGGATGCTTAAGAAATGTAAACTCACATCAAAGCACAAATTTAAATAAAAGCTCCACTTAAATGTTTGATTGCTTACAGTTTATTTACTGACGTTTTAAATGGTTTCGATCGTGGCAATATTAGAGTGCAGCCTCAAACTAAATACATATTTAAATTACAATAAAAATGACTTTATGCTAGCACATTTTCAAGTAGGTAATACAGTTTTTATTGGGGAGGGGGAAAAGTCTATGACCTCATGTATATCTATAATATTGTCACCGGCATCACAGTGAAAGTCATCATTACCTTTAACATCATCATTTATATTAATAAAAATTCCACATTATACACTAACAAATGTAAACATCATTAATTACAAATATACTAGCGATATACTCGACCTTTATACTAGCGATGTACTCGACCTTTATACTGGCGATATACTCGACCTTTATACTAGCGATATATTTGACGTTTATACTAGCAATATACTCGACCTTTGTACTAGCGATATACTCGACCTTTTTACGAAACTTTTTGTAAATACAAATAGTCGGATGCCCTATGGCAGGCTTTTTCTCACTCAAACTATTTTAGTTAGTCTTGATTCATTGCTAAATCTCAAACATTATGTCAATTTTAAGACTGATATTTTTTACAGCAGTGGTTAAACTCACGTTGACAGTAGGCTTCAGTCGTTTTAACATACAATTTGTAATACATTAGTGGGTGGAAATCATAGAAACAACAGCTATTTATACTTCCGTATTTGACAACTGTGTTTCTCTTATGTTAGGAAATTATTTTTGGGACCATAAAAATTTTCGTTCTTCCCTTCTGGAATTCGGGCGTTGAATTGGTTGACTAAAGAAACCAGGAAAACCAACACTTTATAAACATTTCAAACTCTAAAAAGAATGCAGGACTAGGCAGAAACCATACATAAGCCTAGGACGCAATAATCTTCTATATAGAATGAGCGCCTGTAACAGATAAGATAGGATAAGTTACGATAACATAAGATAAATGTACATAAAAATATCGTCCACTTGCCTTCAATTTTTTGTTAATATTTAGCACTTGTTCCTATTTAGAAAGACAAATCAGAAGCACACGTCTTTACATTTCTCAATTATTTTCTATATTGTTCTTTTCAAACAGATCAGATAATGGTCTAAAAATTTACTTTTAGTTAGTAATAATATAAGGATTATATTATAACTAGGGCTGGTAATGATTTTTAAAAAAAATGTTTGATTTATCGATAAATAATTTAATCGATTAAATTCGATTAATTATATTTTTATAACGCATATATACATCCCGTTAAATTGCGATTCATTATTCAACAAAATCGATTAAGTTGCGGTAATTCCGTGCCTCTCAAATTTTGTGACAAAACACAGGAAATTCGTTCCGTTATGCAAGAAATAAGGAAGACAAACCTTTTTCGTTGACATATGCCTGTCTAAAAAAATAATAATAATAAGAGGGAAAGTATGTAAGTTCAAAAAATATATTTGGTTAGATTTTAATCGAATTTTAATCGATCAAATTAATTTTAATCGATAAAAAATTTTAACGATATATTGATTAATTAATTTTTAATTTTCGCAGGCTTAATTATAACACATTTTATTATTATGTTATTATTATTGTTTTAAATGTAACAATTACCTTTCAAGTTACCTCGTGTTAGTAAATTATTTATAGACATAATTCTCATGATTCTTTTACTAACATTAAATAAATAAAAAAGTATTCAACTTCTTTAAATGATATGCTATGTAAAACCATTTAATGGACTCTCTCAAAATGATAGGTGGAATTTCGTGTTAAGGTAAATGTCAGCTTTGTACAGTTGATGAGATGACCAGTTCCTGAGATACTTCACAGTTGATGCGATGACCAGTTCCTGAGATACTTCACAGTTCATGTGATGACCAGTTCCTGAGATACTTCACAGTTGATGTGATGGCCAGTTACTGAGATACTTGACAGTTGATGTGATTACCAGTTCCTGAGATACTTCACAGTTAATGTGATGACCAGTTCTTGAGATACTTCACATTTGATGTGATGACCAGTTCCTGAGATACTTCACAGTTAATGTGATGACCAGTTCCTGAGATACTTCACAGTTAATGTGATGACCAGTTTCTGGAATACTACACAGTTAATGTGATGACCAGTTCCTGAGATACTTGACAGCGACTCACCATTTCTATCCATCGCCTGCTTTCCATTACGTCACTTAACCATTGTCGGGAGATGCTGCTAAACGTGTACTTCCCCCTACACAATAAGTGTCCAGTAGACTAACGTATTGAAGAAGATGCCTTATATCTAATATTAATAGTGTTTAACATGTCCCTCCTCACACTATTTTGTATTCATTTGTTTTAGATCTTTAATTCAATAATTTGTTACAAGCGCTGAATTCATAAAAAAAATATTAAACAACGTCCCCGCTTTTCAAAATATTACTTAAAAATGTCCATCAAAACACAAACGAAAAATTAAAGACACGACTTGTAAATAGCTTTTTAAAAATATTGAACATATCAAATTGATATGAACAATTTTATTTTAACTATTTGTTTATTTGGGGTTTTTTCTAGAGGCAATTATAAAATGTACGAGACATATCAATTTCCTAAAAAAATATGTAACAAGCGTTTATTTGCAAATCGATAGTTTATAAAATATGTAATAGTTTTTTATGTATAAGTGAATTACTATTTGTTTTCTCTCTAAATTCTATATTTAAGCTTACTATATTGAAATGTTTGTAAACTACCGTATGTAATTAAAACTAATCAAGGAATATATAACGATATAAATGGTTCAAAGTGGTTCTCTGGCATTTACTTTTTTTATGTCTACAAAAATAGATACGACCTCAATAAAAACTGAATATCAGCAAAGAAAGAAATTCTCTTATGTTTGATTTTATTTCGCTAAAAATTATTCGTTTAACATGTTACCTTACATTTGTTCAATGATCCAGTAATTTAGCCTCAATTATGTCTGGGAAATGAAGACATTTGTACATGGATTCTAACACGTTGACTATGTCATTATTTATAGTCAGACGTAAGACAACAAAGTTTCCTCCTTCATCCTTGAATGGGAAATATAATATATTTTATTGTGTCCGAATTTCTCTAATCAAATTCAAGTGGAACTTTTTGTATGTTTCCAAACACACATGAAAAATACTCTTGCATGTTCTTTGGTTCCACGTGAACATTACTTATACATGATGTAGTGTGTCATACACCTCACATTTCAAAAATTTCATAATTTACATGTAACTGAGTTTTTCTTACAGTAGCCTAAAATTATAACTAGTATTATAATATATATAGGTCACCTAAAACTTTCACTTAAACTTCAATGACATTATTTTTTACATCAACTTAAAACTTGGCATAGAGTCTTGGACTTAAATGATTCTAGTAAATTATAGAGAAATTACTCATTTGCATGTACAATGATAATCACATTGACAATGAGACCCTCTGTAGGGTTACAAGAAAACATTTAAGTATTGTTTAAAATTAAATTACTTAGATGCACGATATATTGCTAGCTTAAAAGTAATAGACTAGGAAATAAAAGGAATTGCCAAAAATGTCACTTTCTCCATGCTCTTTGCTATTAACAGAGTCGTTAAAAAAGTCTATATTTTTTGCTCTCATGTCATTGACCACTGATGTTATAAAATGTTCACTGTCTACACTCTCGCTATTTTCGTATTTACAAAGAGTCTAGGTCTCTAATATTTTTATTGTTAAAATATGCATTAAAAATCTAACAATTTTTTATATATGTATTATATTTTTGTGTATTAATAACGAACCAATAACAAGGTACTTTATGAAATATTATCATTAGACCTCGTGCAGACAATGTACCAGGGGTAGGAAACTCTATGTGTTTCATTAGCATTGTATTCCTACTTATAGGAATCGAAGACAAGTGGCGTGGCACTTGGATAAACAGATATCAGACGGAACTGATGTCCGTGTTAAATTAATTAGAATAACCCATAAACAACAGTTAGTAAATTAATTTTTATGGTTTGCGTTTGTTTTTTAAGAAAAAAATAAATGTAAAAACAGTATTAATTTACCATTTTATAAAAAAAGTTATGTTTATTTTTAAGTTGCATACAAAAAACATTTAAGTAATAAAAGTAAATGATACTATGTCTATTAAAATCACAATTTAAATTTTGATTTAATTTTTTTTAAAAAAAGAAATACGTTCTTCCTATTATTCTTGCAGGCATGATCTGTCAAGTACAACGTCAAGTTAAATAAATCAGAACCAGTGCTTTTTGGTGCGGCAACTACTTGAATTTTAATGCACATCAAATATGAAAATACAAATTTCTTTAATAACAACGGTTTCATTGTTCTTTACTGACCAAACATAATACACATTCATCTATATGTTTAAAATGTATTTGTTTTGTGTGTATGTACTATAACAATAATACTGTCATGATGAAAATGATAAAGTTATTCAATTCTGATTATTTCTTGGCATTTTCTAACTATTATAAAAAAGGACACGCGCGCACCCACACACACACACACATACACACACACACACAAACACACACACACACACACACACACACGCATTTTAAAAAGCTGCAAACAAAAACTACTAAGACCTTGAAGACTGCATGAAAAAAAAATATCTTCAAAATTTATTTTAACAATTAATTAAACAACTATCGATTAATTCTTTAAATTATAAACGTAGCTTATGTGCTCCGTAATGTCTTTATGCGTTGTCTTTAGGATATTAATGTTTTACATGTAATTCATTGACAATCATATGTGTGTTACTATTTTTATGAAATGCTGTGAGCCAAGATACACGATGGTGTGCTGCTTAATACAATAAAACAAACCCGTAAAAACAAAGTTTTCGACTATAAATCCCTTATATATGAGTCATAACTAACAGTATTGATTATTTTCAAACTCGACAAGCATTTACAGACTGAATCTGTCTTAACTCAACTTTTCTTCACAACCCTAGGGGGGGGGGAACCGAATTGACCATTACACGTAAAATGTAAACAAAAGCACGCCGGTACTTTGATGGGTCGACGTCAAAGCGTCAACTCAAACTGTCACGTGGGAAAAAACAATAACAAACCGTGAGTTTGAAATACATGCGTTATATTAGGATAAACTAAAAATGCATTCATTTAATTACGGTACGTTCGATCGATCTGAAATTTTAATACAATGCATTGTTAGGTGAGACGGGTCTGTGTGCCAAATTTCAGCTCGATCGGATCACGGGAATTGGGTCAATTTTACGTTTGTTTTTCCGCCCGCCCAAGAGAAACAGATGACGAGACGGCGGTGAAGTTAATATAAGGGATATAAAAATATCAAATTATTATTAATAGTAATAATTTCAATACAAATAATATGTATATATCACACTAAACGTCTATAGACTTTGTATAAATAATTTTAACCATAAGTATTTGTATTTGACTATTCTTTACTGTGTCATAAAGCGTACATGAATGTCATTTTTTTCTAAATTTTAAAACCATTTCAATAAGTGTATACTTGTTTTCAGCTTAGATTTTAGACATGTGTTTAATCGTGCTTAAAATGTTTAACTTTTTCATTATCTTACAAAGTAGTTATATTTTATAAACATGCTTTACTTGCAGAAATTTTTCAAGACAAAATACATATATACTTATAATGCTCATTGTTATAATATTCACAAGGATATATAGCATCATTTTTTTAACAATTAAATGAATCTGACAGAAAGCGCCATCTACATCAAAAAATTGTAATTCTTCTAAATAAAACTAGAGTGTGATTGTAAATGGCGTTATGTATCAGTCAGTCTCTACAAAAACATGCAGTGAGAACTCAGTCTTTTTAATGTTGTTTGGCTGTTGGTGTTAGCACGAGTAGCCTGTGGTCAGCTAGTTGACAGTTTGTGTAATCACAAGTAGCCTGTGGTCATAGAAAACGTGTAGCCTAAAACAGTGCAGCTTATTCTAGATAGTTATAATATAATGAGAAAATAACAATATTAGGGTTAGCAACAGTCACGTGGGTTTAGGATCATAGCTTTGAATCCAAACAGCGAAATTACTATGTATCGGCCTAGTGTATTAACAAAACTACTTTTAATTATACTCTGTTGTGATAATAGACATGTCACGACATTTTGGAACTTCGTTTAAAGTTATCAACATATACAATATTGATATAATGGTAATGCTTGCGTATGCATAATATCAAATATAATTACATTAATGTACAGTAAAAATTTGAAATTAAAAGTTCAAAATATTTGATCATGATGGAGATATGCGTGGGATATAATCTTAAACACATAAGAGTCAAAAAAGAATAAAAAGATAAAAAAGAAAGAAAAGAATAAGATTTGAGGCCCCTGTTCTTTAAGGAATGGAAGTAGTGATTCAAATTCCTATAATATTTTGTGACAATCCTTCAAGTCTTATGTACAATGTTAATGGATTATGTTTGTGTACCTGAATCTGTTGCTGTAAATATATTGCTGACTGAATAAAGGCTTGAATTATCTATTGAACAAGAGTCGAGACTTAGTCTTCATTTCATCCAGAGCTCAGTACGCAACACTCATGATGGATGTATTTAACAATATTTGTCAAGATTATAACCCAGTACGCAACACTCATGATGGATGTATTTAACAATATTTGTCAAGATTATAACCCAGTACGCAACACTCATGATGGATGTATTTAACAATATTTGTCAAGATTATAACCCAGTACGCAACATTCATGATGGATGTATTTAACAATATTTGTCAAGATTATAACCCAGTACGCAACACTCACGATGGATGTATTTAACAATATTTGTCAAGATTATAACCCAGTACGCAACACTCATGATGGATGTATTTAACAATATTTGTCAATATTATAACCCAGTACGCAACACTCATGATGGATGTATTTAACAATATTTGTCAAGATTATGTAAAATAGAAAATAACATCTTAAAATATATTTTTAATTTAAAAAAAAAGAATTTCAACTCTCCGTATTATTTCAACATTGGTTATTATTATTTTATGTTCAATTGTGTTTGGTTCCGGATCATAACAAAAAGAAACCATGAAATAAACAGAAAAAAGTCTGTCACGTCACAACCCACTGGACCAAACTGCCCAAGCTGCAAATGAGTCTCATGTGCCAGAATAAGCTTCCTCATTCACAATAAGTAGTGCACGGCCATTGTGACTTAACTCAATCTTATATAGTGAATGTATGAGTGTCCACTTTAGTTGGAGCAGGTTATCAAATCAGAGTATTTGTTGTTTGCTTGTTTTTTTTTAATCATAAGAAGTATACCATTAAATAAGCAGCATTCGACAAATAAAATATTCGCATGATTACTCATTTACAAAACAAATAATGTTCACATCATATCAATGAACAAATGTGCATTAGTTTTCCTCGGTAAAGAACAGTCAAAAACTTTTCTTATTCATAAAATTTGTATCGTAAAATCGCACTAGTGTTAAATGTTAAATATGTATTTTATTTCAAATCTTCATCGCACCAAGTAGCAAGGGTACATGTTTATTTATTACTAGGGGCAAGTACCCGGCTTTTTCACGGGTTTAACAACAACAGCAACAACAAAAAAAACAACAACAGCAACAAAAAAACAAAAACAAACAACAAAAACAAAACAACAACAAACAACAACCACAACAACAACAGCAACAACAACAAAGCAACAACAACAAAACAACAACTACAACAACAACAGCAACACTAACATAACAACGACAAAAACAACAACAGAAACAGCAACAGCAACAAAACAACAAAAACAAAACAACAACAAAAACAACAAAATCAACAACAAAACAACTACAACAACAACAGCAACAACAACAAAGCAACAACAACACATCAACTACAACAGCAACAACAACAAAGCAACAACAACATGAAGGACATTGTCGTCGCAGGGCAAGGGATGTGGACAACAACAACAACAGTAAAAACAACACAAAAGCAACAACAGCAACAGCAACAACAACAGCAACAACAACAGCAACACCAACAAAAACAACAACAGCAACAACAACATAAACAAAACAACAACAACAAAGCAACAACAACAAAAACAACAACAGCAACAAAACAACAAAAACAAAACAACTACAACAACAACCGCAACAACAACAGCAACAACGACAAAAACAACAACAGAAACAGCAACAGCAACAAAACAACAAAACAAAACAACAAAATCAACAACAAAACAACTACAACAACAACAACGACAACAACAAAGCAACAACAACAACACAACAACTACAACAGCAACAACAACAAAGCAACAACAACATGAAAAACATTGTCGTCGCAGGGCAAGGGATGGGGACAGCAATAACAACAGTAAAAACAACACAAACGCAACAACAGCAACAACAACAGCAACAACAACAGCAACACCAAAAAAAACAACTACAGCAACAACAACAAAACAACAACAACAACTACAACAACAACAAAGCAACAACAACAATAAAAAATATTTTATGGTGATAGTCGCCTTCTTGTTAATCTCGACACCAAAATGTGTATTATTTTGCGTCATTATTTTACGTCTTAATTTTCAATAATTTTTATTTTATATAGCTCATATAAGGAAAAAATTACATTTTGGGCCCCGGCCCCCAGTATCTTATATATATGGAACGAAACCAGTTTCCGGTATAATTTTGTGTACGTGTACCAAATTTCACGTTATTTGGTTGTCTGGATCTTGAGTAATTAGGGAACAGACAGACAACCAGACAGACAACAAATGCGTTTTATATGTATAAAGATGACGTTGTACTTGAAAAAAATTTAGCTGGCAGGATTTATGAGAAGATTGTAGTAGAATACCAATATTTTTTTCAAATCCAAATTGAATGTAACATCCATTGAGACATTGTGTTATTAACTTGAATTTGTTAAATGGTTTTTAAAGTATTTAACCTAAACATTATTAATGTAAATATTAAAATATAATGAATTATATATTTTAAAATTCGTTTTATTTAAAATGACGAAAACTATAAAATTAAGTTATTTACTGGTAACAGGGTCCATGTCTTATTGTATAAAAGCTAAACTCGAACGATTACTTGTTTCATGATTTTATAAAGTGGCACGCCACTTTATTTCGATCCCTAAATTTAGGGATATCATATCAATAAATTGTAATGATTCTCCTACCCCGGTATTTCCTGAATTTAATTAAAACATTGTCATGTCCGTATTCATATTATTTTACGATTTCAAAAATTTTCTTTAAAAAATACACGAAAGTAGAAACAAAATTATCCTAATAAACTTTATCTGTGTTGCTCACGTGACTACATACTTATATCTGATTTTCGAATTTGTAAAACTCTGTATTTAGCTTGAATTATTAGTTAATTACATCCTAAAAGACCAATTTATTATTTCTTGCAAATTATATATAATTATATAACTTCGTACTTCAGACTTATGTTTATTTCTGGATGCATTACCTTAAAATAACCTTTAACAATAGTAGTATATCTACTGATCTGATGTCTTTTTCTATATCATTAATTCGTTTCCATTGGTTAACAATAAAGTACATGTATTGTTTCACTTAGAATATATTATGTCATGACATTGTTTCAACATGTTTATAAACCAATTTAATGTATGAAGACATTTTAAAAGAAAAAAACTCATATTTTAAAAATTACCATACTTTTGTTTCTTTGAATTTCCTTTATACTGAGATCCTTGCAAAGCTCGACGTACTCTATATTGTGTGAGCTGAGCACAAAAGTCGTTTGTATTATTGATAGTGTACACGAGTTGCGCTTGTGAGACAAGATGACAACATCCTATATAATAAAAGGCAATTTTCTGTCCGGTCATCGGTCATTTACATATTGAATGACGTTTAAAACGAGTTTTTCTTTTGGTGCAGTTTTTTTCCAAGAGTTTATTTTTAGCGATGAGCGTCGGGATTTGTAGTCAAAAACTTTGTTTTTACGGGTTATTTATTATAACTCTGAACAGACCGCGGTGTGGAGGGGGAGGGAGCAAGGGTTTCTGGACAGACTGGGGTTTGTAATGTTGTTATAACTATAATGTATATTATTTTTGACGTGATACACATGTCTGGCCGGTCGAGACGGCGGGTCTCTCGACAACAGCGGTGGAGGGGAGGTAGGTTATTATTTAATAACATCAAGTAGACGTGAGCTCTGTATAAGTAACGATAATAAACAAGAAGTTACAACAGAATCCCAGTGTAAATGATTGGCTTACTGTGTCAAGTGATAACATTATTAATTGGGCAATCAAAACACAAACAATGGACTTGATAAATGTTCACATAGGAATGATACGTTCTTAAAAAATACTTTTGATTTAAAAATTATACAATAGTTTATAGAAGTTTTAAAAATGTGCATAGTAATCTATGGCCAAGTATTAATTTGTTTTGCCATTTAGTCATCTTATTGCCTGTTCAATAAACAAATTTCTCTTGTTATTAAATACTTACAGGTGTTGAGAATTACACAGAAGATTGCTCTCATCGTCCGCCTTCCTTTATGGGACACGTGAATCTCCTGCTGTGACGTGTAAGGGTTGAGAGTTACACAGAAGATTGCTCTCATCGTCCGCCTTCCTTTATGTGACACGTGAATTTCCTGCTGTGATGTGTAAGGGTTGAGAGTTACACAGAAGATTGCTCTCATCGTCCGCCTTCCTTTATGTGACACGTGAATCTACTGCTGTGATGTGTAAGGGTTGAGAGTTACACAGAAGATTGCTCTCATCATCCGCCTTCCTTTATGTGACACGTGAATCTCCTCCTGTGACGTGTAAGGGTTGAGAGTTACACAGAAGATTGCTCTCATCGTCCGCCTTCCTTTATGGGACACGTGAATCTCCTGCTGTGATGTGTAAGGGTTGAGTCCTCAGCTCATTGGTTAACTCTCCGGTGTAATCCCACGTGGGAAGAGACCGTTCCGTTTCGTTGGGCAGAGGAGCGCTGAACTGGACAAAGAAATACGTGAAGTTCCTGAGTGTAGGGGGAGGGTACTAAATTATCTCAACGCGGGTGACTAATGTCACGTGGACGACTCCGTACTTTCGATGTACAATTCAGGAAAGGGTTGAGGGATATCGCCCAGTGAACTCGCCGACCAGCTCACACAGACTGACTGGATGACGTGTAGACTCCTTCTAAATGGACAAGGGGGCCCTGTATCTGGCCAACCAATGGACACAGAATAGTATGGATGAAGTGTAGACTCCTATTGAACACGGGGGCCCTGTATCTTGCCAACCATATGACACAGAATTGAATGGATGAAGTGTTGACTCCTTCTATAGGACGCGGGGGCCCTGTATCTGCCCAACCATCTGACAATAATTGAATGGATTAAGTGTAGACTCCTTCTATAGGACACGGGGGCTCTGTATCTGGCCAACCAGCTGCCACAGACTGACTGGATGGCGTGTAGACTCCTTCTATAGGACACGGGGGCCCTGTATCTGACCAACCAGCTGACAAAAATTGAATATATGACGTGTAGACTCCTTCTATAGGACACGGGGGCCCTGTATCTGACCAACCAGCTGACACAAATTGAATGGATGACATGTAGGCTCCTTCTATAGGACACGGGGGCCCTGTATCTGACCAACCAGCTGACAAAAATTGAATATATGACGTGTAGACTCCTTCTATAGGACACGGGGGCCCTGTATCTGACCAACCAGCTGACACAAATTGAATGGATGACATGTAGGCTCCTTCTATAGGACACGGGGGCCCTGTATCTGACCAACCAGCTGACAAAAATTGAATATATGGCGTGTAGACTCCTTTTATAGGACACTGGGGCCCTGTATCTGACCAACCAGCTGACACAGATTGAATGGATCACGTGTAGACTCCTTCTATAGGACACGGTGGCCCTGTATCTGACCAACCAGCTGACACAGACTGACTGGATGTCGTGTAGACTCCTTCTATAGGACACGGGGGCCCTGTATCTGACCAACCAGCTGACAAAAATTGAATATATGGCGTGTAGACTCCTTTTATAGGACACGGGGGCCCTGTATCTGACCAACCAGCTGACACAGATTGAATGGATCACGTGTAGACTCCTTCTATAGGACACGGTGGCCCTGTATCTGACCAACCAGCTGACACAGACTGACTGGATGTCGTGTAGACTCCTTCTATAGGACACGGGGGCCCTGTATCTGCCCAACCAGCTGACACAAATTGAATGGATGACGTCTAGGCTCCTTCTATAGGACACGGGGGCCCTGTATCTGACCAACCAGCTGACACACATTGAATGGATGACGTGTAGATGCCTTGTATAAGACATTGGGGGTTGGCTATATTTAGCCGACCTGCTTAAACAGACTGTTTGGATGATATGTAGACTTCTTGTGTAAGACACTGGGATCTTGTTTCTGGCAGTTGTTGTGGTGTAGTCCAATACGGTAATTCTAGTGATGGCTCAAGTGATCAGGTGGTGAGCCGTTACAGTAAAAGAGATGGGCTACTTGTAGTTTTGGTAGCCAAAACTTAGGTAGGACTGTAATTGGCGGTGTCACGAAACAAAGTCTCTCCAGTGGGAGACATTCTTTTAAAATAAAGTCTCCGTAGTTTTAAAAAAACCTCTTAATTATATTTAATTATAGAGTAAGTTTGCTTTAGTGTTTAACGTCTCAGAATATACATTGCAGTTGTGATACATTCATTTGTGTATGATTATTAGGACTTTAACGATCACAAACTTAACAAGCGGCGTAACAATTTAAGGGCAACGGGAGGTAATTGTCTGCTTCTGCATGCAACTCGAGATATACCTCACTTAAGTTTCTCTCACGGATCCAGCGATCTAAAAACCTGGAGAGGGATGAGGTTTAACAGGCTTTGTTTTCACACCAGTGTCAACGTTACGGGTTAATTTATCCAGAATGTATGATGAGGCCTGAGAGTCTTATAAATGTCACACCCACGTACACAGCATACTTTGTAGTCACCCTCTGCTCATACGTGACTGAGTCATAAACATGCATTACGTTATAGCCACACCCACGTACACAGCATACTTTGTAGTCACTCTCTGCTCATACGTGACTGAGTCATAAACATGTATTACGTTATAGTCACACCAACGTACACAGCATACTTTGTAGTCACTCTCTCCTCATACTTGACAGAGTCATAAACATGCATTACGTTATAGTCACACTAACGTACACAGAATACTTTGTAGTCACTCTCTAATCATACGTGACAGAGTCATAAACATATTTTACGTTATAATTACACCAACGTACACAGAATACTTTGTAGTCACTCTCGGCTCATACGTGACAGAGTCATAAACATACATTACGTTATAGTCACACCAACGTACACAGCATACTTTGTAGTCACTCTCTGCTCATACGTGACTGAGTCATAAACATGCATTACGTTATAGTCACACCAATGTACACAGCATACTTTGTAGTCACTCTCTGCTCATACGTGACTGAGTCATAAACATGCATTACGTCATAGTCACGTATAAAAAACACACACAATTTTTAAATCCTTTATATTAACTCGTGGTGTCTGCGGCGGACCTTGCTTGCTTGCTTGCTTGCTTGTCGCCAAAACTTTTGATCGATTTTTAACCCACTTGCTCGCAAGATAGCGAGCTGAAATTTTGCAGGCAGTTTCGTACCGATGATAAAAACAATGTATCAAAATTTCAGATCGATCGCATGTACCGTAATTAAATTATTGATTTTTTAGATTATTTTTTTTATTCCTATGTATCATGCTATTTTTTGAGATAGAGCGTCGCGGTGCGTATTATATTGAACAACCATTCTGTCGCGCAATAAGGTGCGTATTTTATTGACAGCTCTTTTTATAAACATATTCCTGATCGGTGCGTATTATATTAAACATGTTTTACGACACAACTTCAATTTTGTATTTCTGGATGGTCTGGCGCTGCGTATTATAATGAACATTCTTTTAGTTACTTCTCGTACATAAAGGATTTATAGTCAAAAACTTGGTTTTTTACGGGTTTTTCTTATTATATAAATTCAAATGTAAAAAACCTACTCAAGTTACTAATTAAAAGATTGATGATATGAAAAACACTAACACTTGTTATAAAATGTCTGCAGTCTTCACTCTCCTTGTTATTAATGCAGTTGTTAAAATGTCACATTTTTATGTTTTACTAATCATACTTTTATTAATCATTGAGTTAGCAGTAGTATTACAGTAATGTTTTCATGTAAGCAAAAAAGACAAAGTTAATTGTTTTGATTGTTTCTACATTCTAGTTACTAATCTTAATAGACATTTTTGTTTAAATCATGAAATTGAAAGATTAGCTTGTTTTTATTAGGAGCTAGTGTAAATCCGTAGGTGCGAGAATCCTGTCTAATTAACAATAAGAGATAGTATATATTACACTCAACAAAATAATCTTATAGTTTCATTAATATTTAAATGCAGACCCTAAGATTTCTTTTTTAGTCCTTCGCGCAGGCGCTCACGTGTCACGTGGTGTGTAAGCAGTAGGTTGTGATTTGTGACTTTGATGCCAGTTTTTGATATCCACTATATGTGATGTTACGTTTAGATGTGTTCTGGTTGTTTGCACCGACTAAGGGATTGACACAATGTAAGCAATTTATCTACATGTCCGTAACGCTGCATTTTATTCCAATCGCACAAACTCAAACGTAATACCGCATCATATACCACTGTCCTGTAAATAGGACATTGGGATGACGTGGTGTATATAGTGCCTAGATGTAAAGTAAGCCATAATAATCTTATTTTTCTAGTGAATCATGCCAGGAAAATGTCATACCCTGGGTTAAGAGGAATAGTTTCTAGAATAGTGCCAGGAAGAATACTCGGACCCTGAAGTCTGTGTGCTTGTCCATCGCCATCCTGGATGAAGCAGAAAATTCCGGCCATCCCAAAGACATCTGTATTAAATGGACAAGGTGCCGCTAAAATATATAATAATGTGCAACCAATTCTAAGCCGACCTAATCCTTTGGAACTCTTTGAGGAGTTTTTCTTTTCGCTAGAGTGTTACGATGTATAGAATAGAGAAACAGGTCGCTATTCAACGGATGTTAGAAGTGATCACGAATCTCAAACATCAGCTGAAGAATTAAAGGTCTGTCTTGGGATTTTCATTCTAACTGGATATCATAGAGTCTCGTCAGAAACAGGTTATAGGAGCGATGCAGATGATCTTGTTGTTATTATTGTCCATAATGCCATGTCCTGAAACCGATTTCTGAATTTGGAAAGTTATATTTATTTCGTGGATAAGTCTACTGCAGAGAGCAAACAAAGTTGATCAATCATTCAAGATGAAGCCTTTTTGAACTCTTGAATGAGAATTTACCCAAATTAGGCTATGTTACAACTAACATCAGCATTAATGAGATGAGCGTGAGATTTAATGCTAGCCTGAAAAAAAAATTATAAAAGGAAATAAAGCTCATCAGATTTAGTTATAAATATTTGGCCTTGTGCTCCAGCGATGAATTCTGTTACACTTCTCATTGTTTTGTGGAGAGAAAAACACTGCAGCAGATTGGCCCATTGGTTTTAAATATTCTTGAATGCTGTACAATACATTGCTGATCCATGCAGCTATGTCCTCATTTTTTATAACATCTTTACAAACATGGATCTATTGTCTCAGCTGGCAGATACTGGATTTCAAGTAACAAGATTAGAGAAGACAGATTCAATGAACATGTCTACTGAAGTCTTCAAAAGAGTTGAAAATGTCAACTCATTGAGAAAATGAGTTCGTCTACTACAGAACGTCTGAGGTACTTCTCGTGCGCTGGCACGACAGTAACATTGTAAACATTGCCACAAATCACGATTCTCTTTAGCTGTTTCATGATGTCAAGCTAAGAGTGAAATAAAATAAATACAAAAGCACTGTGAAAAGCCTAACTTGATCTCTAATTATAATGCTCTTATGGGCGGTGTCGACTACCATAATTGGCTTGTTTCAAATTACAGTATTTCTGTTCGTGAAAAGAAATGGTACTGGTCATTGTTTACTTGCTGCATTGATGTGGCAGTAGAGAATGCATGGATTCTGTACGAAATTATCCACTGCTCAAATGCAATGGCTCTGAAGGATTTCAGAGCCGCAATTGATACAGCTTATTTGAAGATAACTCTAAAAGGCAAGTACACAGGGTACCCAAATTACCAATGGGAGCTAATATGGTGTTATATGACGGCGTGGGACAATTTTGTTGCAGAGTGAAAAACGGGGCACTGTCATGAATGATGCAGAAGCAAGCCTAAACATTTTTGAGGGAGGTACAATAAAAACGTCTTCCTGAGTGCTTTCAGACTTATCATAATACATAGTGTTTTAGGACTATGATTTCTCTTAAGCTTGGTTGGTTCCTGCATATAATTTTATAATAAGAAGCAATACATTGAGGCTCCCACACATTTTTCACGGATTTTATTTTATCATAGGTCCTCACATTGTCCTATTTAGAGGACAGTCTACATCTACACATTAAAACACATTAAAATAAACAATTTATTTGTGCTCTAGGGACTCCAAGTAACAAAACATTCACAACGGAAATAAAATTACACATGAAAAATAATTTAGGAGATAACGGAATAAGTAGTAAATTATAAACCAAAAATACTTAGTAGATTTTTAAAATATAAAAACAGTTACAAAGTTATCAAGAACATTCAGTAAACCCTCGTTTATCGCGGTTAATGGGGACCGGAGGCCCCCGAAATAGGTAAAAGTCTGCGGCATAGGAACACCCATTGTAAAGCAATACGAAGTCGGTATATGAGTTAACGAAATACACAATACAAGTACCTACTATATATGACATGATGATAAATATAATGTCCAAAAAAATGATGACTTTGTAGGTGATGATGACTTTCACTGTGATGCCGATGATTATATTTTAAGTTTCTTCAGACGGCCATGTCATTTCCTAGGTCACTTCTTCTAATACTAATATAGGTAAAAACAAGCGAAGCTGTGAATCCACGAAAAGTTAACCACAATTGTAACGAGGGATTTCTGTATTAAAAGTGTTGTCAAACATCAAATACCCTGATAAACATTTCAGTAACGCTAGAGAATGCTAAAATTAGCAGAAACAATAAAGTTATTGGAACAAACAAAAAGTTGATTTGTTTATGTTGTTGTTAAACTGAGTGGAAATAGTTTAAACAATAAATTCATCTATAAATAGCATAAACTAGGGTCATGAGTTGTTTTTAGGCTCACTGTAAATAAAAAGTGGTAAAATTCTAGCAAACTATTGAAATTGTATCCCTAAATGTAGGGACCGATGTCAAGTGGCGTGGCACTTTCATAAAATAGAGAAACCATTTCGGATTTATGCAGTGTAATTCAAACTTAGACAGGCATATCTATTACACTAAATTAAAACATTTTATAGTTTCCATATTTTTGAAGAAATACAATTTTATAGCCACTTTTCCTTTTTTTTAAATTTATTTCTATACACTTATTTGGCGTCCACACAATGCAACTTATAAAACACCATTTATTAATTCTTAATCTCATTAGATTTAAATTACATTTTTGTAAAAATAAAACATAGTGCAACTTCCTTATTTTCACAAAATAATGTCATATCTAAAAAATCATCAACGATGCTTTGTGGTGCGTCGTTGGTGCGATGTAATTTTACTTCACGTTCATTATGATTACAAGTATAATATTTATTGAATTTATTGTGTTTTTTTAAAATGAAAACCATGATCGTTTCTTCTTTTTTATAGTTATAAATAATAATCATTGTATACATATATATACATGTAATAAAACACATACTTTATTTTAATTACAAATGATTATTTGTGTAAAATTATTTCAATAATGCTAAATTGAGAGACAAATTTCAATTGAACAGCCGACTTTTTCTATTTACATAACTATCGTAGAAGTCGCCTGTATATGGCTAATATAGTAATAATTTATCCAGTCTGCTTTTATTAGAATTCAAAGAAAATACATCCATGAGATATTAAAAACATTCGAAAGTAAAAGTGTTTTTGTTAAAAATTATATATATATATATATATATATATATATATATATATATATATATATATATACGCGGTGGTCGAGTGGCAGCGCACTTGACTGTCGTACCGATGGTCACGGGTTCGAATCCGTGTGAAGTCAAGGGTTTGTTCCCGGGGCCCAGGGCGTCCCTGAGTCACCCCGCTCCGAATGGGTACCTAACTGTAGTGTTAGGCGGCTGGGTAATGCGTGGAACCCACAAAGCCGTGGCCTGTGAATTCTGCATCACTTGCCAACAGATCATCTGTCATGGTCTGTGGACGCAACTATCTTCTGCATAGAAGGAGCGTCTGTATAGATAAGATAAGATAAGATCTTATGAGGGAATGTGTGTGTTTGTACATGCAATAAAATAATTATACATAATACATAAGTTATAAAATGAAAATATAAGCATATTTGTGAAAAAAAAAGTTCTGTTTTCGAATACATATGGTTATATATTGGACACGCCTAAAAATGTATTACATGCAAATTCTTAATCATTGATATAATGTATTTGCTATTGATTATACAGTCAAAGACATAATTATGTACTATATAATTACATTAAATTATAGATCACAAACTCATATTAAAATATCAGTTATATCTCTGAATTAGCTATGTGTTGCTTTCAAATAATTACTTTATGTTAAAAAATATTTTTCAGCCGAGATATAATAGAAACTCTAAAAATGTGTGCAGCTGGAGACATAAACATAACAGAAACTGATAAGATATTGAGTTGTTAATGGCACCACACGGAACTTGATACGGTCATTCATGTTTATATATTGTAAGTTAGTAAATGTATAGACCCCATTATTTTATATATTGTAAGTTAGTTAATGTATAACCCCTATTATTTTATATATTGCAAATTAGTAGATGTATAACCCCATTATTTTATATATTATAATACCATAAATGTATAACCCCCATTATTTTATATATGGTATGTTAGTAAATGTATAACCCCAATTATTTTATATATTGTTTAATAGTAAATGTATAACCTCCATTATTTTATATATTGTCAGTTTGTAAATGTATAACCCCCATTATTTTATATATCGTAAGTTACTGAATGTATAACCCCCATTATTTTATACAATGTAATCGACTTTCATATGGATATACCCAAGAGTTCTACGACAGTTTGGTTCACTTTCAACTAATGTCCTTGACATTTCTGTACAGAAGCGGTAAACTGAAATTTGACCGGAGGCTTCAGTCCCAAAATCTTTATTTCTGTTAAATGTGACATCACAAGGAAACAATCCATTCTTTCATTTTTACAATTTTATGCCAATACAACATAATTATAAAAGACATAACCATGTAAACACATGATGGAAAAATGAAAAATTAGTTTCCGTCCTTTTGATTTTTATTTTCAACTTCATTTTGTTTTAATAGACTAGTCAGATACATCGTTAAATTAAACAGCTTATGTATCTTCTCTTAAATATTAATATTTGCAAGTAGCAACGTTTTTAAATCCTTTATATTAACTCGTGGCGTCTGTTAAACCTGGCTAGTGAATTCAATCCATTAGTATATACAGCGATATGATAACCCTGGCTAGTGAACTAGATCATTTAACTCAATCCATTAGAATATAGACCGATAAGTTAACCTTGCCTAGTAAATTCAATCCATTATTATAAAGACCGATATTTTAACCATGGCTCGTGAGCTCAATCAAATAGTATAAAGACCGATATGTTAACCCTGGCTAGTGGACAACATCATTTAACTCAATGCAGTGGTATATAGACCGATATGTTAACCCTGGCTAGTGGACAACATCATTTAACTCAATGCAGTGGTATATAGACCGATATGTTAACCTGGCTAGTGGACAACATCATTTAACTCAATGCAGTGGTATATAGACCGATATGTTACCACCAGGGAATGAACTACAATTACATTTCCGACATCTCTCGTCTGGGCAACGAATGCAACGATCCTAACAAGAGGAGAAATGTTAGGTTCTAAAATCAGGGTCTATACATAATTCGAGTGATTCCGTGTTAAGTTGTAATCAGAAGTCGGCACCAGATTTAACGTTTATAGTTTATAATTAATTGTTTTAAAAGTGTTTGCTTTTAGAATTACTTTCATTTACTATTTCAACTCAAATGAAGCAACTATAGTATTAATGTTAATAATAATGGCTTCATTAATTAATCGTTAATTTCGATTAAAGCCAAAAATTACTAATTTATGACGTCATTAAAATGAACATCTCAAGGGAAGTAACAAAAACAAGAAATTGACATTTATTGTTTTATTGAATTATTCCCCCTGTCTAATATGTTTGTGCTGAAGGTGGGCTCCATGACAAAAGCGCACAAGACAATCGCTCACACGAATAACACGCACAGACAATTCCGCAATGAAACAAATGCGCACAGGACAAACGCGAACGCCGATAGTTGCGCACACGGACAATGGCGCACACCGACAAATGCGGACACCGCCAATCGCGCACAGTGATAAATACGAACGGCTACATAAGCGCACAGCGACAAATGCGCAAATTGAAAGTTATAAATATTTTATTACACTTTAAAATAGATTTAAATCTAATAATTTAGTTTGATAGCAATTAATTATAAGCATAGTTTGCGGTGGAGAAGAGCAAAATGAACTGATGATTATGTCTGACACAACACAGATAATGTATTTACATTTAAAAAAGAATTAAGAAAAAAATAATAGATCGCGAGATTTTTTTTAAAAAGCCGATTTACGTTCTCTCAGTCATAATCTACGTTCTCTCAGTCCTAATCTACGTTCTCTCAGTCCTAATCTACGTTCTCTCAGTCCTAATCTACGTTCTCTCAGTCCTAATCTACGTTCTCTCAGTCCTAATCTACGTTCTCTCAGTCCTAATCTACGTTCTCTCAGTCCTAATCTACGTTCTCTCAGTCCTAATCTACGTTCTCTCAGTCCTAATCTACGTTTTATCAGTCCTAATCTACATTCTTACAGTCCTAATCTACGGCAGAAATTTGCTTCATAAATCTTGCCAAATCCGGCTCGCCGGGTTTGCGATAAAATATATATTAATTATAACTCTGGCTCCAGCAAATCTGGAATCAGGCAATTTTTACAAATTCGGCTCCGGTCGGATTTCACTTTATAAATCCGTCCGAATTGAATTCGATTATCGGTTTGGGAAATTTAACACCGATTGTCGCTTCAAATCCGATTATCGTTAACAGTCTTAGTCATGTTGGAAAAGGGGGAAAAGAACGGGCAGAAACAAACATTTAAAAAAAAATTTAAGAATTTTTCCCGCTGGGATTTGATCCCAGGACATTCCATGTGCAAGGCGGAAGTGATAACCACTGCACCATGAATCATATGTTATTATGTGAAAGAAAAATACGACTGAACGGCAAGTGAACGCAGAAGATTTGTTGCAAACCAACCCCCCCACACACACACTTTTTTTTTCTTTTCATCCCACCACGCTTGCCAACTGGGATTTTTCGACACCAGCGAGGGTCATTCGTCATGCTCATTTGCACGTGATCGTTTAGGAGAAATATATATATATACAGATATAGAGATTAATGAATGGATGGCCTTCGACATCGGACATGACTCCTGGGAAGCAGCAGCCAGTAACCGAGCCCACTGGCGCTCTATGATACGGAATGGCGCAGCTGTCTGTGAAGCTAATAGACAACAGGCTTCCAAGTTAAAACGTCAAGTCAGAAAGGAACGTATCGAAATCCCCCCTGAAGGGACCCGCATCCATCTATTGTCCCACATGCGAATGCCTTTTGGAATCTGTAACAGGGTTAATAAGCCACCAGAGGACACATGTGGCGGCCCAGCAAATATCATGAGAGTGGTCATCGTCGAACACGACGGACGAACAACAATGAATGGATAATTAGATAGATAGATGTAACGAATTATAAATGTATTACTATTTTAACTTTATATATTCATAATCTAAAATTTATATTTCCACTAAGTCCCTGCACCACAGAGCACCAATATTGATCTATTTAATGTGAGCTTAATTATATCTCACTTCAGTAAAATAATATGCGAATATTAAAAAAGGTATTTATTAAAAAGATATTTATTAAAATATAATCTACAGTGCACTGAGGTTCTATTAACAACTTATATTGATGTAATGTTTATTCGATTGTAATTTAGAAGAATGATTTACGATATAAATTTAGAAAGCAAAGTTGATGTATAAAAAATGAAATCACTTAAATTTAGGAAAACTAGTTTTTTGTCATTTTGATGTTAAAATGTATTCATTTCTAACAATTTGTTAACAACATCGGCAGTCCGAATCGCTTTTAATGAACACATTGCTAGTCTAGTTTATCCAAGTGCACGTCACTTTAATTCGATTCCTTAATGAGGAATACAATGTCAATGAATTATTAAGATTCTCCAATCACGAAAATTAAACTCACCTTTTTTGATCCACATGAATACATAGTTACCACTAAGTTAATAATTTTTCAAACCAAGATCAAATTAGACACTTACATAAAAATATCGCGATGAAAAATATACATTTGTCTCCCAAACTCGGTGCTGTACAAAAATACAAGCTTAAGACATCAAAACCGGTCCTTAGAAGTGCAGATAAAATAGATAATACAATAATGAATTGTGAGATTAAAACAATAAATTAAATCTTTATTTATAAACTAGTACACATGTGAACTTTTTGGCTAGTACATTTATCAGCACACATAAGTAAACATAAATATTTAAATTTTAAAAATATGTTATCTACTATAGCATGAACAAATATAACTCACTAGAGATAAAATAAAAGATGTAATGAAGAATGATGGATATCTGAACTCATCCAATCACAGAGTGGATAAAGAGAGTATCAAATGTTACAGTATAAAGAAACAACTTTAAAAACTATTCTACAGCTACGTAAAATTGTGTATGAGGTTCAATTTATGTACAAATGACGTTGACCATTATTTGATTAATCTTTATTGATTTTTGTTCAGTTCTTAATGACAAAAAAATGAAGACGAAATCTATTATTTGGCATGGGCTTGATGGTACTTATGTTAAGAGTTTGAGAATCACTGTTGTTAACAGGAGGGAAATTGGTTCATCCTGTGATGTTAAGAATCATGGTCACACATGAGAGTTCTTGAGTTCACAGAAGGGCTAGAGATAGTGTTGAGAAGACAGAAGGAAAACATACAGCCAGAAGTATTACAGTTATGACCTAAATATAAGTCAAAACTCGACTGTCTTACACTCTAATAAATACTTGACTGTCTTACACTATAATCAACACTTTACTGTCCTACACTCTAATCAACACTTGACTGTCATACACTCTAATTAACACTTGACTGTCCTACACTCTAATCAACACTTGACTGTCCTACACTCTAATCAACACTTGACTGTCCTACACTCTAATCAACACTTGACTGTCCTACACTCTAATCAACACTTGACTGTCCTACACTCTAATCAACACTTGACTGTCCTACACTCTAATCAACACTTGACTGTCCTACACTCTAATCAACACTTGACTGTCATACACTCTAATCAACACTTGACTGTCCTACACTCTAATCAACACTTGACTGTCCTACACTCTAATCAACACTTGACTGTCTTACACTCTAATCAACACTTGACTGTCCTACACTCTAATCAACACTTGACTGTCCTACACTCTAATCAACACTTGACTGTCCTACACTCTAATCAACACTTGACTGTCCTACACTCTAATCAACACTTGAATGTCTTACACTCTAATCAACACTTGACTGTCCTACACTCTAATCAACACTTGACTGTCCTACACTCTAATCAACACTTGACTGTCCTACACTCTAATCAACACTTGACTGTCCTACACTCTAATCAACACTTGACTGTCCTACACTCTAATCAACACTTGACTGTCCTACACTCTAATCAACACTTGACTGTCATACACTCTAATCAACACTTGACTGTCCTACACTCTAATCAACACTTGACTGTCATACACTCTAATCAACACTTGACTGTCCTACACTCTAATCAACACTTGACTGTCCTACACTCTAATCAACACTTGACTGTCCTACACTCTAATCAACACTTGACTGTCCTACACTCTAATCAACACTTGACTGTCCTACACTCTAATCAACACTTGACTGTCCTACACTCTAATCAACACTTGACTGTCCTACACTCTAATCAACACTTGACTGTCCTACACTCTAATCAACACTTGACTGTCCTACACTCTAATCAACACTTGACTGTCCTACACTCTAATCAACACTTGACTGTCCTACACTCTAATCAACACTTGACTGTCCTACACTCTAATCAACACTTGACTGTCCTACACTCTAATCAACACTTGACTGTCCTACACTCTAATCAACACTTGACTGTCCTACACTCTAATCAACACTTGACTGTCCTACACTCTAATCAACACTTGACTGTCATACACTCTAATCAACACTTGACTGTCCTACACTCTAATCAACACTTGACTGTCCTACACTCTAATCAACACTTGACTGTCCTACACTCTAATCAACACTTGACTGTCCTACACTCTAATCAACACTTGACTGTCATACACTCTAATCAACACTTGACTGTCCTACACTCTAATCAACACTTGACTGTCCTACACTCTAATCAACACTTGACTGTCCTACACTCTAATCAACACTTGACTGTCCTACACTCTAATCAACACTTGACTGTCCTACACTCTAATCAACACTTGACTGTCCTACACTCTAATCAACACTTGACTGTCCTACACTCTAATCAACACTTGACTGTCCTACACTCTAATCAAACACTTGACTGTCCTACACTCTAATCAACACTTGACTGTCCTACACTCTAATCAACACTTGACTGTCCTACACTCTAATCAAACACTTGACTGTCCTACACTCTAATCAACACTTGACTGTCCTACACTCTAATCAAACACTTGACTGTCCTACACTCTAATCAACACTTGACTGTCATACACTCTAATCAACACTTGACTGTCCTACACTCTAATCAACACTTGACTGTCCTACACTCTAATCAACACTTGACTGTCCTACACTCTAATCAACACTTGACTGTCCTACACTCTAATCAACACTTGACTGTCCTACACTCTAATCAACACTTGACTGTCCTACACTCTAATCAACACTTGACTGTCCTACACTCTAATCAACACTTGACTGTCCTACACTCTAATCAACACTTGACTGTCCTACACTCTAATCAACACTTGACTGTCCTACACTCTAATCAACACTTGACTGTCATACACTCTAATCAACACTTGACTGTCCTACACTCTAATCAACACTTGACTGTCCTACACTCTAATCAACACTTGACTGTCCTACACTCTAATCAACACTTGACTGTCCTACACTCTAATCAACACTTGACTGTCCTACACTCTAATCAACACTTGACTGTCCTACACTCTAATCAACACTTGACTGTCCTACACTCTAATCAACACTTGACTGTCCTACACTCTAATCAACACTTGACTGTCCTACACTCTAATCAACACTTGACTGTCCTACACTCTAATCAACACTTGACTGTCCTACACTCTAATCAACACTTGACTGTCCTACACTCTAATCAACACTTGACTGTCCTACACTCTAATCAACACTTGACTGTCCTACACTCTAATCAACACTTGACTGTCCTACACTCTAATCAACACTTGACTGTCCTACACTCTAATCAACACTTGACTGTCCTACACTCTAATCAACACTTGACTGTCCTACACTCTAATCAACACTTGACTGTCCTACACTCTAATCAACACTTGACTGTCCTACACTCTAATCAAACACTTGACTGTCCTACACTCTAATCAAACACTTGACTGTCCTACACTCTAATCAACACTTGACTGTCCTACACTCTAATCAACACTTGACTGTCCTACACTCTAATCAACACTTGACTGTCCTACACTCTAATCAACACTTGACTGTCCTACACTCTAATCAACACTTGACTGTCCTACACTCTAATCAACACTTGACTGTCCTACACTCTAATCAACACTTGACTGTCCTACACTCTAATCAACACTTGACTGTCCTACACTCTAATCAACACTTGACTGTCCTACACTCTAATCAACACTTGACTGTCCTACACTCTAATCAACACTTGACTGTCCTACACTCTAATCAACACTTGACTGTCCTACACTCTAATCAACACTTGACTGTCCTACACTCTAATCAACACTTGACTGTCCTACACTCTAATCAACACTTGACTGTCCTACACTCTAATCAACACTTGACTGTCCTACACTCTAATCAACACTTGACTGTCCTACACTCTAATCAACACTTGACTGTCCTACACTCTAATCAACACTTGACTGTCCTACACTCTAATCAACACTTGACTGTCCTACACTCTAATCAACACTTGACTGTCCTACACTCTAATCAACACTTGACTGTCATACACTCTAATCAACACTTGACTGTCCTACACTCTAATCAACACTTGACTGTCCTACACTCTAATCAACACTTGACTGTCCTACACTCTAATCAACACTTGACTGTCCTACACTCTAATCAACACTTGACTGTCCTACACTCTAATCAACACTTGACTGTCCTACACTCTAATCAACACTTGACTGTCCTACACTCTAATCAACACTTGACTGTCCTACACTCTAATCAACACTTGACTGTCCTACACTCTAATCAACACTTGACTGTCCTACACTCTAATCAACACTTGACTGTCCTACACTCTAATCAACACTTGACTGTCCTACACTCTAATCAACACTTGACTGTCCTACACTCTAATCAACACTTGACTGTCCTACACTCTAATCAACACTTGACTGTCCTACACTCTAATCAACACTTGACTGTCCTACACTCTAATCAACACTTGACTGTCCTACACTCTAATCAACACTTGACTGTCCTACACTCTAATCAACACTTGACTGTCCTACACTCTAATCAACACTTGACTGTCCTACACTCTAATCAACACTTGACTGTCCTACACTCTAATCAACACTTGACTGTCCTACACTCTAATCAAACACTTGACTGTCCTACACTCTAATCAACACTTGACTGTCCTACACTCTAATCAACACTTGACTGTCCTACACTCTAATCAACACTTGACTGTCCTACACTCTAATCAACACTTGACTGTCCTACACTCTAATCAACACTTGACTGTCCTACACTCTAATCAACACTTGACTGTCCTACACTCTAATCAACACTTGACTGTCCTACACTCTAATCAACACTTGACTGTCCTACACTCTAATCAACACTTGACTGTCCTACACTCTAATCAACACTTGACTGTCCTACACTCTAATCAACACTTGACTGTCCTACACTCTAATCAACACTTGACTGTCCTACACTCTAATCAACACTTGACTGTCCTACACTCTAATCAACACTTGACTGTCCTACACTCTAATCAACACTTGACTGTCATACACTCTAATCAACACTTGACTGTCCTACACTCTAATCAACACTTGACTGTCCTACACTCTAATCAACACTTGACTGTCCTACACTCTAATCAACACTTGACTGTCCTACACTCTAATCAACACTTGACTGTCCTACACTCTAATCAACACTTGACTGTCCTACACTCTAATCAACACTTGACTGTCCTACACTCTAATCAACACTTGACTGTCCTACACTCTAATCAACACTTGACTGTCCTACACTCTAATCAACACTTGACTGTCCTACACTCTAATCAACACTTGACTGTCCTACACTCTAATCAACACTTGACTGTCCTACACTCTAATCAACACTTGACTGTCCTACACTCTAATCAACACTTGACTGTCATACACTCTAATCAACACTTGACTGTCCTACACTCTAATCAACACTTGACTGTCATACACTCTAATCAACACTTGACTGTCCTACACTCTAATCAACACTTGACTGTCCTACACTCTAATCAACACTTGACTGTCCTACACTCTAATCAACACTTGACTGTCCTACACTCTAATCAACACTTGACTGTCCTACACTCTAATCAACACTTGACTGTCCTACACTCTAATCAACACTTGACTGTCCTACACTCTAATCAACACTTGACTGTCCTACACTCTAATCAACACTTGACTGTCATACACTCTAATCAACACTTGACTGTCCTACACTCTAATCAACACTTGACTGTCATACACTCTAATCAACACTTGACTGTCCTACACTCTAATCAACACTTGACTGTCCTACACTCTAATCAACACTTGACTGTCCTACACTCTAATCAACACTTGACTGTCCTACACTCTAATCAACACTTGACTGTCCTACACTCTAATCAACACTTGACTGTCCTACACTCTAATCAACACTTGACTGTCCTACACTCTAATCAACACTTGACTGTCCTACACTCTAATCAACACTTGACTGTCCTACACTCTAATCAACACTTGACTGTCCTACACTCTAATCAACACTTGACTGTCCTACACTCTAATCAACACTTGACTGTCCTACACTCTAATCAACACTTGACTGTCCTACACTCTAATCAACACTTGACTGTCATACACTCTAATCAACACTTGACTGTCCTACACTCTAATCAACACTTGACTGTCCTACACTCTAATCAACACTTGACTGTCCTACACTCTAATCAACACTTGACTGTCATACACTCTAATCAACACTTGACTGTCCTACACTCTAATCAACACTTGACTGTCCTACACTCTAATCAACACTTGACTGTCCTACACTCTAATCAACACTTGACTGTCCTACACTCTAATCAACACTTGACTGTCATACACTCTAATCAACACTTGACTGTCCTACACTCTAATCAACACTTGACTGTCCTACACTCTAATCAACACTTGACTGTCATACACTCTAATCAACACTTGACTGTCATACACTCTAATCAACACTTGACTGTCCTACACTCTAATCAACACTTGACTGTCCTACACTCTAATCAACACTTGACTGTCATACACTCTAATCAACACTTGACTGTCATACACTCTAATCAACACTTGACTGTCCTACACTCTAATCAACACTTGACTGTCCTACACTCTAATCAACACTTGACTGTCCTACACTCTAATCAACACTTGACTGTCCTACACTCTAATCAACACTTGACTGTCATACACTCTAATCAACACTTGACTGTCCTACACTCTAATCAACACTTGACTGTCCTACACTCTAATCAACACTTGACTGTCCTACACTCTAATCAACACTTGACTGTCCTACACTCTAATCAACACTTGACTGTCCTACACTCTAATCAACACTTGACTGTCATACACTCTAATCAACACTTGACTGTCCTACACTCTAATCAACACTTGACTGTCCTACACTCTAATCAACACTTGACTGTCCTACACTCTAATCAACACTTGACTGTCCTACACTCTAATCAACACTTGACTGTCCTACACTCTAATCAACACTTGACTGTCCTACACTCTAATCAACACTTGACTGTCCTACACTCTAATCAACACTTGACTGTCATACACTCTAATCAACACTTGACTGTCCTACACTCTAATCAACACTTGACTGTCATACACTCTAATCAACACTTGACTGTCATACACTCTAATCAACACTTGACTGTCATACACTCTAATCAACACTTGACTGTCCTACACTCTAATCAACACTTGACTGTCCTACACTCTAATCAACACTTGACTGTCCTACACTCTAATCAACACTTGACTGTCCTACACTCTAATCAACACTTGACTGTCCTACACTCTAATCAACACTTGACTGTCCTACACTCTAATCAACACTTGACTGTCCTACACTCTAATCAACACTCGACTGTCCTACACTCTAATCAACACTTGACTGTCCTACACTCTAATCAACACTTGACTGTCCTACACTCTAATCAACACTTGACTGTCCTACACTCTAATCAACACTTGACTGTCCTACACTCTAATCAACACGTGACTGTCCTACACTCTAATCAACACTTGACTGTCATACACTCTAATCAACACTTGACTGTCCTACACTCTAATCAACACTTGACTGTCCTACACTCTAATCAATACTTGACTGTCATACACTCTAATCAACACGTGACTGTCCTACACTCTAATCAACACTTGACTGTCATACACTCTAATCAACACTTGACTGTCATACACTCTAATCAACACTTGACTGTCCTACACTCTAATCAACACTTGACTGTCATACACTCTAATCAACACTTGACTGTCATACACTCTAATCAACACTTGACTGTCCTACACTCTAATCAACAATTGAATGTCCTACACTCTAATCAACACTTGACTGTCATACACTCTAATCAACACTTGACTGTCATACACTCTAATCAACACTTGACTGTCATACACTCTAATCAACACTTGACTGTCCTACACTCTAATGTACACGTAATGTGTGTCGACATGTAGGACAAGAGATGGTTGGAATGATATCAGGAGCCTTGTGTTACTTTGGTGGCCTATTAGCCCTGTTCTTCACGTAACTTGTGTCGAAATGAGGGTTGGGTGAAAATCAGGAGGCTTTAGAGCAAGATCCCTGCTGCCTCCCAGGAGTCATGCTAAATGACCATTCGGTGTGGTTTTAAGTTTATCTTTGTATCACTTACGTGAATCTCCATGTGCTCTCTGCCCATCAGCAAGCTCATCATTTGGAAGGCGATGGTCTGGCATCTGCAAGCCGTGCCTCATCGAGAGAAGTTGGCACATCATTAAACTTGTTTAAATACTGGGTAGTCCTGCCCTTACAAGTACTTCAGTGATCTGCCTGGTACGTTACTTTTGTCTTATTTGTGTTGTTAGTTTGTCCAGAGTTTGAGCAGGAACTGGATAATATATCTACTCTACGTTTCAGGTGTGTTTCTGAGGCAACGGTGAGTAAAATGTACACAAAGAGCGTCTGTCACATAGAATACAATTAAAGTAGGTCCAGGAGAGTGTCACACTTAGTCTATATGATATATGCCTAGTATAAGTAGCACATGTTTTAATCGTCTGAAAAGTGGTATAATATATAATGTTGAGGAAGAATTGGGAATTAATTTTATGATTTATGTGAGAAAAAAAAACTGCAATTGTAAATACCACTTTAAGCATTTACTAAATTATCATTAATAATTTCAGTATTTCACTATGCATATTTTAATAATGAAGACTACGTATACTGTCAAATTTTGTTACTCCAGCTTATTCAAATGTTATTTTTGTTATTGTTCTTAGAAAACACCACTATTGGAAAAAATTAAATACAAATATTTACAATGCAATGAAAAATATCCTTTAAATATACAATCAATTTAATAAAATTGTATTTGACGTGCATTTAAATTGTATCCCATCAGTGGCGCACCACAAAGCACCGAGTGTTATGTATTTAATATGACATTGTGTTAAGAAAACTGAGCATCTTTACATAAGAAAATCTTTACTTAAAACTAAATTAATTGAAACGGTATTTAAGTTCTATGACACATAATATTAATCACTTTCTGTATTAGAAATTTTTATTTTATGTGAAGTAAAATTAATTCATGTAAAAATAAAATTCAAAGAAATTGTGGATTTTTAAAATGATAATTATTTCAAGATATGAAAACTAATACATTTATTTAAATTGACTGAGTAATATGTAGGTCTCATTTTTGAGTACGCCACTTCCACTATTAGCGACAAATCTGTATAACGACTTCTATTTTATCCAAGTGTTTACCCCACTTGACTTCGATCCCTAAAATTAGGGATACAATGTCTAATATTTGTCAACAATGTCCTACCCCCTGTATACACTGAGCCTATTGCCAACATTCTCCTACCCCCTGTATACACTGAGCCTATTGCCAACATTCTCCTACCCCCTGTATACACTGAGCCTATTGCCAACATTCTCCTACCCCCTGTATACACTGAGCCTATTGCCAACATTCTCCTACCCCCTGTATACACTGAGCCTATTGCCAACATTCTCCTACCCCCTGTATACACTGAGCCTATTGCCAACATTCTCCTACCCCCTGTATACACTGAGCCTATTGCCAACATTCTCCTACCCCCTGTATACACTGAGCCTATTGCCAACATTCTCCTACCCCCTGTATACACTGAGCCTATTGCCAACATTCTCCTACCCCCTGTATACACTGAGCCTATTGCCAACATTCTCCTACCCCCTGTATACACTGAGCCTATTGCCAACATTCTCCTACCCCCTGTATACACTGAGCCTATTGCCAACATTCTCCTACCCCCTGTATACACTGAGCCTATTGCCAACATTCTCCTACCCCCTGTATACACTGAGCCTATTGCCAACATTCTCCTACCCCCTGTATACACTGAGCCTATTGCCAACATTCTCCTACCCCCTGTATACACTGAGCCTATTGCCAACATTCTCCTACCCCTGTATACACTGAGCCTATTGCCAACATTCTCCTACCCCCTGTATACACTGAGCCTATTGCCAACATTCTCCTACCCCCTGAATACACTGAGCCTATTGCCAACATTCTCCTACCCCCTGTATACACTGAGCCTATTGCCAACATTCTCCTACCCCTGTATACACTGAGCCTATTGCCAACATTCTCCTACCCCCTGTATACACTGAGCCTATTGCCAACATTCTCCTACCCCCTGTATACACTGAGCCTATTGCCAACATTCTCCTACCCCCTGTATACACTGAGCCTATTGCCAACATTCTCCTACCCCCTGTATACACTGAGCCTATTGCCAACATTCTCCTACCCCCTGTATACACTGAGCCTATTGCCAACATTCACCTACCCCCTGTATACACTGAGCCTATTGCCAACATTCTCCTACCCCCTGTATACACTGAGCCTATTGCCAACATTCTCCTACCCCCTGTATACACTGAGCCTATTGCCAACATTCTCCTACCCCCTGTATACACTGAGCCTATTGCCAACATTCTCCTACCCCCTGTATACACTGAGCCTATTACCAATATTCTCCTACCCCCTGTATACACTGAGCCTATTGCCAACATTCACCTACCCCCTGTATACACTGAGCCTATTGCCAACATTCACCTACCCCTGTGTATACACTGAGCCTATTGCCAACATTCACCTACCCCCTGTATACACTGAGCCTATTGCCAACATTCTTCTACCCCCTGTATACACTGAGCCTATTGCCAACATTCTCCTACCCCCTGTTTACACTGAGCCTATTGTGAACATGTTCGTGTCCATAGTTCAAGTTTTTGTATAGATCTTAATTTATTTATAAAATTCGTCCATTCAGAGTAAAAATACAAAGTGCAAATTGATTTGGTGTTTTCTCACATAACTACACGATTTCTGCAAATTTTAGGATTCTCTAGTTTTGATGAACTATTTATTATGGTAGTCGATGCATGACAATGATGATATGATCTTATAAAATCTGTTACTGCACCTATCTATTATTCGATTTTTTTCACTAAGAAATTAAATAGATTCACTAGGGGAAAACTCTTTTTTGGGGGTTGGTATTTTTTATTTACATTATTTCCTTTTGGTACCGATCGATAGCTAATAAAATAATACCACGTAAATAGATAAACAGAGGCAAGTTAATAAGTCGTAAAATATTTCCGTGGTAGTTTTAATTACAGAGTTCTTTACTATTTTACACAGGGCAATATTTAAATAGAATTAATTCAGCATCTAATTTAAATTTTAACAAACAGAGGGTAAAGTGTGCATTCACACAAAAAATGAATACTGTATATAAAGTGTAAAATAAATATTTGTATTGGGTTACCATAGCTCATACTATACCAATAAGTCATATTAATTAAGTATTTATTTTGACAATTTGATTGAATTTTGAAACATTTTTAAAATCTTTAACGAAACCCAATGTCGTCGATTCCACACAACAAAATTTTTTTAACCTCACAACCCCACAGTCCTGTAAAAAGTGGCCGTGATTTTGTTTTATTTTGGACTCAATGAGTTTAGTGAAGTTTTTGTAGCTGTAATGGTGGTTAGATGTTTTCAATTAATTCCAAGATGCACTTGATTTGACAATTTATCAAAGATCAGTTAAAGGAATGTTTGAGAATATCTACACTTCGTGACAAAGTAACATACTGTAAAGTTTGTATTTTGAAGCTCTCGTTAAAAATGGTTGTAAACCATCTTGGGAACCATCTACTGTGTAGACTTGGAGGATGATCAAAATATTTCAATATAACTTAAGCTAAATGGAGAAATTAATAATGTAACATTTTGTGTAATAGTTAGTGGAAGTTGTTGTTCGTCTTATCGTAATCAACTGAAATAACAATCTACATCTTATATATGGACCATGGCTGTTTGGTGAGTTCGTTGGTGACTTATAAAACCATATTATTTAAATCAATGTATAAAGTAGCAAAACAAGGAAATTAAATGTCACAGTGGGTTTCTTAAAACAACAACGTTTAGAAATTCGTCGTTATATCGAAAGATGAAAGTTGATATATCGACGCTAAAATGTCCCAGAATTTGTTCTCGTTATTGTTACACTGTGACGTCACCTATATGAAGTACATAATGGAAGTAGTGAGAGTGACGATATTTTAGTTAACTAAATGTTAGTGTTCTTAAACGTACACCAAACAATAATTAAAGAACGTGGTGTCTATATAACTATAAAGAAATCCAGGGAACTCATCTTAGAAGCGAGATTCAGATCTGGATTGATGCACATTAAATAAAATAAAATGTCCCAAAGTGTATGCTGTAGTAAATGTGGGGAACATTGGTTAGAAATAAGACAACAAACTATAATATCAATAATATATCAAGTTTTCGTCACTCAAGTCTATCAACAAAATATAAATTCAAGTATATAACTTTAAGGAAATACCCAACAAATAAATACTCCCTTGTGTTAAAGGGACGCTACCGCACTAGAGTAGATGCTCTTGACTACTTGAAGTACATCAATGACATGGTAGAGTTATGCCCTCAGCCCATTTAGAATATACCACGGTCACGGGGGTAAATAATATTGACATCACTGTTAGATTTATGTATGATATAAAGAGAGACGTTTGTTTATTTGAGAAGCAATGGTGATAGTGAGTGAGGAAATATTTTGAAGTTTTTTTAAAATTAATATTTGTACACATCTACAAAAACTTTCATAATTATAAATGAAATTTTATTTGTATGTTGTAATTTTTAAGATTAGTAATATGCTGTATTTATCTGAAAAGCAAGGCAGGGTGTTAGCATGATCCAAATGTTTCCGGGAATTCCTCATGAAATTTGATATATGTTAATTTATTTTTTCTGACAGGAAAGACACGGTAAATGCACACAAAGTTAATGATACGATGGGGCACTGACAATGTAAGTTGAACTAACTCGAAGTGCGCAAATTTGAATTCTGTTACAAATGAAAGCTTCTGGGTACAGCGTACTTCTGTAGACAACAGCTAGGCCTCCACCTCGAGTGGAACGTGGTAATGATGGAACAGAATAGCCGAGTGGAGCAAGATCAGCACACTTTCCCTCATCACCAGTTGGTGGAAACAAGGTCTCCTGAATAAACATGATGTCTATCTGCCTGTCCATGATGAATTCACATACAGCGGTACGTTTGTCACATGGACCAAGTGACTTTGCGTTAAATGATGCAATGCAGAGATTTCTTTCTGTGCAGGTGGAAGACTTTCCCAACTTGTTTCACGGGTGACCCAATAAATTCAACTCTTCTATTTACACACACATACACACACACGCACACACAAACAAATGGAAAACATAGAATAACGGAAATTTTATTCAAATTAAAATTTACAGGATCTTGTATAAAGACATCAAGTAGTTTCTCTATGAAAATAAAGATAAACATTACTTTTTAAATATGGTTTTTTTCCACATTATGCATCTTTGACGCATACCACTTTTGATATAATATTGTTAATTGGTTATTGTGGATAGTTATATTTAATTCATGGACAATCGGGTGTGGATTAAAATGATAAAATCTAACGTTTCATCTTTTTTAGTCTTATATATGAATCAGAACACAGAAAGAGGAACATTCGACTATTTTATTGCGTATCTTAGTGACAGAAAGAAAACGTGTAAGTAGAAGATCGTAACTGAAGAGATTGGGTAAAGACAGATAGAAGATCATTAAGACATGAAGTATAGCGTCACATAAAATACATCAAAACTACATAAATTTGTTGTTTACGGCAGAATTAATGACGTCATATAACATTAATTTTTTGATTTATTAACCTGCTTTAATAATATAGAGAACATTTCTTTTATATTTTTCTATTAATCCATCTCAATTCTAATATTATCCTATCTGCTACAGACACTCTATTTATACAGAAGATTATTGCGTTCTACAATAAATCCACGGTTAGCGTCTAGTGTTGCATTTAATAGGATTTTAAAAGTTCATAGAGCGTTGTTTAACCTTTTATCCTGAAACATCCATTTCCACAACGGAATCTATCTAAATAAGAGTAAAGTTAAAAAAAATACGTGAGATATCCCAAAGATAACATCCAAATTATTATGTTCTGCCTTGTCCTTTTAGTTCTCTAGATATATGGTATATTGACATGTAAGCAACAATTATAAATATGTATAATACGCATTTCATCAAGAGAATATAATTCTTAGACTTTTTAATTTAGTTTTGTTTATTTATTTTTTAAAAATAAATAATACGTCATCATATATATATTTACGCTCAATTATCGCTGACTGCCTCACGCCTAACGCTATGGGACATCACTCTGCTTTTTTGTTTTAAAAAGTGAAAATATTGACTTAAAAATCATAGTCATTTTGGTTTTCAGATTAACATTAAAAACCCTCCACACTATTATTTTCATGCGGACGTTCGAAAAGAGTTATTATTTGGTGCAGTAATTTTCTAAAATTAGTTTAAAAATCGCACTGTAAAAAAATAATTATATAAATACTTTGTGTACATTTCAGGAATATTTCGTATACATTATGCGTACCTATGTTACTTTGGCTTTTGACTGAAAAAAAGTGGACACCATAGGCGCCCTACAACCCCTATTATAAAATACTTTTTGTACATTTAAGGTAGTTTAATTGTGCGTTTGTATCATACAAGGACAAGTTAGTTGGTTTTGAAAAAGGTGGGCGCCTGAGGCGCCCTAAAAAAAGGGGGCGCAACAGCACAACCTAGTTTTGTAATGTTTTTGAAATGAAATAATTAAAATGAGTCTTAAAATTAAACATATTTATAAATTATATGCTTTAGTTTCAAAATAATGTCTACAAACACACACACACACATATTCATATGTATATATATATATATATAAACATACGTATACGATTAATTAATCGTTAATTTTGATTTAAGCCAAAAATTATAATTTATGATGTCATAAGTAATACTTATTACACGTTCGAAAAGATATATGAATAACTAATAATAATAATTATTAATATAATGAGTATCAAATGTATACTAGAATTGACAAAAGGCAGGATTTTTTCACACAAAAATCATCATTATAAAATGAATAATATTTTAAATCTAATATACTTTGCTTTGGTTCAGGAATTGATTACATAATTTATTTAAGCCATTTTAAAATTATTACCTTAAAATATCTTTACAGCAGAAATTAAACACACCTTGACATGAGACTCTAGTCACGTGATCTGATTTTTGTTAGTTGTAGACGAGAGTAATTATAAGGATTCATCAATTTAAATTATTTATATTTTCAAGTCAAAGTTCTAAAATTAAATGTTATTCCCGTAAACAAATAAGCTCAAGGCTTTCATCACACGGTATAACACTGAGACATTTATATATTGTCTCCACTCTCATGTGTCTACTGATTCCACTCTCAATATTATAAACACAATTGTTACAAGACCTCTACCGTCTCTACTATATGTTTGTTATTAAAATATGATTTAAAACGATCCATTTTACTTAATTTGTATTATTGATAAACTGATGTTATGAGATTTTTTAAATAAATGTGATAGATCTCGTGCAGATTTATAAGTACATGGAGTCATTGGGTTACGACGGTCCCGACTTACGCTGTTTCGTGGTTACGAAAAAATATAAAAATATTTAAAAAATAATATTACCCATCATTCAGTCTTTTTTATCGTTTTAAAAAAAAATTGGTTAGGAATTGATCATTTTTATAGCACTTTACGTACTGTGCTAAAACGGTATATATATATACATTTTATTTATGTTTTATGGAGAGGAAGACTCAGTACATACGGCATTTTGTTTGTTACACCGTCTCTCTCTCTCTCTCTCTCTCTGTCTCTCTCTCTCTCTCTCTGTCTCGTGTTTTATCTTTTTTAAAACCTTTTATCTTTCATGTGGTTAGGAATTTTTAAATCTTTTTAAAATACTCTTTGTATGTCAATAAATGCTACAATTTTTAATATGTTTTTATAGCACTCTACGTACTGTACTTTAGAGTATATTTTTTTTAAATGTATCGAGTTTCACTGAAATTTGGTTTTCTTAATAACGTCGTAACTCGAGGACTACCTGTAGTCGAATTTGCTTAGTGTTATATAACTAATAATAAAATCAGATGTAACTATGTAGTCATGTGTTATATAACTAATAATAAAATCAGATGTAACTATGTAGTCATGTGTTCTATAACTAATAATAAAATCAGATGTAACTATGTAGCCATGTGTTATATAACTAATCATAGAATCAGATGTAACTATGTAGTCATGTGTTATATAACTAATCATAAAATCAGATGTAACTATGTAGTCATGTGTTATATAACTAATCATAAAATCAGATGTAACTATGTAGTCATGTGTTATATAACTAATCATAAAATCAGATGTAACTATGTAGTCATGTGTTATATAACTAATCATTAAATCAGATGTAACTATGTAGTCATGTGTTATATAACTAATCATAAAATCAGATGTAACTATGTAGTCATGTGTTATCTTATCTGTTACAGACGATTACAGAAGATTAGTGCTTCTTTATTCCATGTGAGCAACAATGACAAGGAATATATGTGAATTTTGTTTCTAAACGCGTGTTCCATATTTTATTAATCATATTAACTATATGTTAATGAAAGTAAAATATACAGGGCACACAATAATCTTTGATATTCATCAGCATTGTATCCCTAATTATAGGGATCGAAGACAAGTGGCGTGCCACTTAGATAAAAAATAAAGTCTTTCTATTTCAACAGAACAAAAATGAATGTCACGTCTTTGGATTGAAAAATTGAAAATAGATATAAATGTCATTACACTAAGTATTTTCATAGGTTCTGTTGTTTTATATAAAAAAAATAATGTTTAAATCTATTGTCCATTAGAGTTCAATATTTATATTTACAATTTTAAGTTGCATACACAATAACATTTATGTCATTTGAATTTAAATATTTCTAAAAGAATTGTAAAGTACATATTGATTAAATTTTTTAAAAAATTATCAGGATATTCTCAGTAATTTGAAGACTAAGATTTTTTTAATGTAAATCGTCTTATTAAATAAATAAGTTTCGGTGCAATTTGGTGCGGCGCAAAAAAAATTAAAGCCGTCATATATAAAAAGTTCAAAATTATTTTGCAAGGAGACTGTTAACTTCTTTACTGACTAAAAATTAGCTATTCTATTAGCCATACGCTTGTACTTGTCTTCTAATGATAATTGTGCAATGAGCCAAAATCACAAGAAATTTGAAGGTGTATAATATAAAATAACATAAGTAATAGCTGTTCATTCAGTAGACTTTTCCATGTCTGTCTTCTTGATTTCCCGATTCTTCTCTGAAAAGTAAATGGTGGATTTTGTAGCATACACAATTTCCGAGTTGTTTATTCCTTATTTTAAAATTAATATTTAAAGAACAAATAGTACTTAATGTTATACACAGGATATTTAATCTTGAACATTTATAACTTGGTTTTAGTTTATTCTTTTAAAATTTAGTTAATACCTATTCTTAAAGCTGACCAGTCCAGACGTCAAGCAAGGAAGGATCGTTTCAACCCCCCCCCTTCGATAGCATCCCGCCAGGAAGGATTGTGTTCAACACCCTCCTTATAGCATCCCGTTAGGAAGGTTTGAGTTCTTCACCCTCCTGATAGCATCCCGCCAGGAAGGTTTGAGTTCAACACCCTCCTGATAGCATCCCGCCAGGAAGGTTTGAGTTCAACACCCTCCTGATAGCATCCCGCCAGGAAGGTTTGAGTTCAACACCCTCCTGATAGCATCCCGCCAGGAAGGTTTGAGTTCAACACCCTCCTGATAACATCCCGCAGGAAGGATCGTGTACACCAGCCCCCCCCCCTCGATAGCATCCCGCCAGGAAGGATGTCACTATGTTAAAATAAAACGAGTTCAAGCTTAGAAGAAAAATCACAGTGTTGGCAGCAGAGAGAAAAGGGAGAGAACAGTGTTAAGAAGTGGGTCAGATGGCTGGAAAGTTTTAAGAAAGGTGTGTGTGGAATAAAATGTCTTAAATTTCTCGTTCATTTTTTGTGAGATGTGCATGTATTGTATTGTGTATTAAAGTTAAAATTCTTCATTGCTTAAAAGAGGTGTTAGCAGAATCATTCAATTCTCTCGTACACTTATTTAATTGAAAAAAATAACGAAAGCCTACAATCAGACATGAAAGACGTGTGTGACAAAGGATCGTGTGCTAAACATTGTTATTGCATCCCAATCATGCGGACTTACGTTTTGTGCAAGAATAGGGCTTATTCTTGGACATTCGGGGCTGCCGCAGATATTTGTGCAGCTTTACCAGCCTCCTAAATTGTGCGGACATTCCAATTAAAGCTTCAATGACGGTGGTGGTCCTGGTAGAGATAATGGTTGTCGGCCTAATAGCGTTCAGATTTTTGCTATCACGATGTCTTCCTCGTCTAGGAATCCATCCTCTCCCTGGTCTGAAATGTCGTTTTGTTGCTCACTTTAGTGTTGCTGTAACATACATCTTTACGTGGCAGGGTTATCATTAAAATAGAAACAAACGTGGCTGCCTAAGCACATGAAAAACGTAAATATGATGAGAGTGGCACTTGTCGATCACGATTTCAAACAACGAAGAGGTAATGCTAAAATGTAATTTAAACATATTTTAAGTTTTTTATATTAAGTTTTGTATTTGATATATTTCTTGTTGATTTGTGTCTGTTAAAGATTCACTGTACATGTGTTTCTTGAGATTTCATTGCATCTTCACTTCTAATAAAACCTACATGTGGAAAAAAATCAGCAGCACCGATCCTAGTGCTCTTCATGTGTCTTACCGGCTAACCCTCCAGGCAACTATGCCCCCCCCTCCAAGGAAACCTAACAGCTGGGGACCCCACCACCAGAAGGTTGCTTCTGAAGCGGCCCCTGGGTATCCAGGACATGGTCGAAGATGCCTCCCACTAAAAGTGACCTCACACGGATGGGTGTAATTTTCTACTTCGACTCGCTACAGACTCGGCGCCACCCCAGCTCGGCAAACGAGTCTTAATGGTTAAGGACTGCCGCTAGGCAGGGGATAATCATAGGGCCAACCTGAGAGTATTAACCCCATTTGAAGGTTTCCTAAAAGCTTGCGTACGCTAAATTAATCATGGTACCTTTTGTAATCCGTTCTGGCACTCCTGGTCCTAAACCGGTACGGCTCACTCGTGAACATAATGGGGTATTTCGGATTTCACCGCAGCTAAGTTTTTATTTTTTTATATTCTTATTTATTTATATTCTTTTTATTTGTTTACCTTGTTTGTTCATTGAGGAAGGCTCTTTGCCGAAACGTTCGCTGTTTTGTTACGTCATGTCAGGCTAACTCATACCTTGTTTACATGTTATACATTTATTAATACCGCTCACTAGCGGTTTGATAGTGAGGGGGATGAAACGGTCCCCTCGGATAACCCGACCCTCAAAGGGTTCTTTGGTTTTCATCCTCAACATTGCATCTGACGCTCTGTCTAAGATCCGCGCAGCGACAGTAATCATATTTGACTAGCACCAAACACCTAACCGGACTACGAAATTGGTTAAGTCTTGGTAATTTCCCTGGCTCCCAAATTTTGTTACGTAGCACAGCAAATGCATTCAGCTATGCAAGAAATAAGGAAGAAAAATCTTGATTTACGTATGCACGTCTAAATATATAATATTAATATCAGGAAAAGTATGTAAGTAACAAAAAAATTAAATTATTAATATATTGGAACAAAAATTGAAATATTTACTTTAATTTTTCTCGAAATTTAACCGATCAAATTAATTTTATTAAATTAAATTTTTCTGATTAATCGATTAATTAATCTTTAATTCCGCAGCCTTTGTTTTATTTTGAGACGAAATTTTACAATTTGAATAATATTACAAAACTGTGTATTATTTATTTAAAAATAGGAACAAAAAAACTCAATTTAAATCTCAACGAATGATTTCCCCTAGTTACAAAGCGTTTTATACACATTATAATGTGGACGACACATCACAATTCATTATGTCTTAAGAACTAACCCGACAATGCAGAACATAATAATGTGGAGGTTATCCTTGAGATACGCTTTTTTCAATTTCCCCCCTTGCTGAATTCGGACATGGAACGGGTTGTCCGAGGTAACCAGGGAAAACTAATACTCTGTTAACATTTAAAACCAATACTCTGTTAACATTTAAAACCAATACTCTGTTAACATTTAAAACTTAATACTCTGTTAACATTTAAAACCAATACTCTGTTAACATTTAAAACCAATACTCTGTTAACATTTAAAACCAATACTCTCTTAATATTTAAAACCAATACTCTGTTAACATTTAAAACCAATACTCTGTTAACATTTAAAACCAATACTCTGTTAACATTTAAAACCAATACACTGTAACATTTAAAACCAATACTCTGTTAACATTTAAAACCAATACTCTGTTAACATTTAAAACCAATACTCTGTTAACATTTAAAACCAATACTCTGTTAACATTTAAAACCAATACTCTGTTAACATTTAAAACCAATACTCTGTTAACATTTAAAACCAATACTCTGTTAACATTTAAAACCAATACACTAGTAACATTTAAAACCAATACTCTGTTAACATTTAAAACCAATACTCTGTTAACATTTAAAACCAATACTCTGTTAACATTTAAAACCAATACTCTGTTAACATTTAAAACCAATACTCTGTTAACATTTAAAACCAATACTCTGTTAACATTTAAAACCAATACTCTGTTAACATTTAAAACCAATACTCTGTTAACATTTAAAACCAATACTCTGTTAACATTTAAAACCAATACTCTGTTAACATTTAAAACCAATACTCTGTTAACATTTAAAACCAATACTCTGTTAACATTTAAAACCAATACTCTGTTAACATTTAAAACCAATACTCTGTTAACATTTAAAACCAATACTCTGTTAACATTTAAAACCAATACTCTGTTAACATTTAAAACCAATACTCTGTTAACATTTAAAACCAATACTCTGTTAACATTTAAAACCAATACTCTGTTAACATTTAAAACCAATACTCTGTTAACATTTAAAACCAATACTCTGTTAACATTTAAAACCAATACTCTGTTAACATTTAAAACCAATACCTTGTTAACATTTAAAAACCAATCTCCTTAGTTTAACAATTTAAAACTCTTTGAAATGTTCTAGGACAACAGACACTGTATGGAAGGTTAGGACGCAATAATCATTATGGTAGTGATAATTAGTCTGAAACAGATTTAATATAACTTCGAGGTGATTAATTTAGAATAATTCATAGCTTATGATGTATACAAAATATGGTCTCTTAATTGTTTATAACTTGTTAGGTCTACTCCAATATATTAACAGTTAATGACACAAATTCTGTGTATGCAACTATTTTGTGTAGTTTTAATGTATTTACTGTGACGCTGTTTTTCCTAGCTTAGTGATCTTCTTTTTTTATGTCTTTCACCCTCCTCGTCAGTACAATCAATCTAATTTACACCGTCTTCTTTCTGTCTCTAAGATTCGCGCTAAATTAGGCAGTGCACGGTCCTCAAAACTGTGTTATTATTCATTAAATGACTACAAAGAAATGAATGGTAGAGTCGATCAGTTGTGTCGAGAACAAAATTGTCATCAAAAACAATAACCATTTCAGAATAAGTTACTGTCAATATCATTTACCTTTCAAAAGTGATAGCGTCAATGATACATATTGTGAAGAAATAAATTTGTTATTCTTTAAACTCCTAGAGAAAATACTTGATGTATTTTTAAATATGTTGTAAGTCTTTATTTTGATTACATTACTTTATTCTCATATACTTTGTTCATTGTAAATACAAGAAATGAATTATTGGTTTACAAGTGACAGGTTGGTAAAGTAATACTAAAGTCACGTGTCTCAAATAACGTAAAGTATGCAATTTATATTAAAATGTAACAATTATCAAGTACTACAATATTATTGAGGGATTTTGAGGGATTTATCATCACTTCATAGAACTTAGAAATAGAAAATAATTATAATAAAACCTTTCATTTCTCATTATTAAATTGTTGTAGATAATTTACAAATGTAAATTTAAAAAGTATGGAAAATAGAAATCGCTTACTTATTGCTTGTCAAAGAACTATATTTATTAAATATATATATATATATGGTTCACGTGACGCCTCTGATGTGTAGACGTTGACCTCCAATCTGTACAGCCTCTTGGTAAGCTTCTCTAAGTCCACGTGTGCAAGCCGTTAAGCTTCCTCGGTAAGGGGTGCACTGAACTGAGCATTGTGGACGGAAACACGTGGTATTTTCTAAATGGGTGAGCGCATAACTCTCCCTTGTCTTTGACGTCCGTCACGTGGTCAAGGGCATCAACTCTAGTGCGGTTACAAGAATACTAGCAATTTATTGACCTTGTTTCCCTAATTTTAGGGATCGAAGTCAAGTGGCATGCCACTTGGATAAAATAAAAGTTTAAACTTTTTTCATCAAAGGACTACAAATAACCATTTGTTCAAATATGTGCACAATCACATTAACCAGACTAAATAAATAAATTTTAGAGTTTTCATATTTTCTAAAATATTTATGATTTTAAAAACCGATAATTTCTTTTAATTTTTTGTTCTATTCAATAATTTTTCTTTACCGACACACGAGACATTTATAATACAAACGTTATTTATATTATCCGTTATTGAATTTAAATACAGTTTCTATTGATTTTGTTTTACATTACAATTTTCTTATTGAATTTTCTCATTTTTCTAAACACAATGTCATATTAAATGCATCAAACTTAGTGCTTTGCGGTGCGTCATTGATGGGAAATGAATTCATAGAGAGATATAAAACAATGTCCCGCTTGTTAAAATGTTACTTAAAACACAATAGAAACTAATCATGGAAACAAAACCTCACGGCTTGTAAACTACGTCATATAAAAACTGAATGCATTATTTGCAATGTGATTTAAAATTAATTGGAAACTATTTATTTTATCTCTGTTTTAATTTTGTTGTTTTTTTTAAATATATATTTTTAACGAAATATAGCACTAGCGTACAATTAAACAATTGAACAATTGTTAATTTTTAACATTTGTAATATTTTGTATGTGTATAAAAAGTTATTATTTTTTCTCTTCAAAATCTATATTTAATCTAACTATATTCAAAATATTGGAATCTATGCAATTAGAACTACAAATACAACCATACAAGTGTTGCAAGGCTGCCCGCCAGTACAGTTCCTTACTACAAATGTATAAAACAAAGAGACAAGACCCTAATAAATACTGACAAAAAGAAAATCCCTTTATAGGTTGGATTTCACTTAGATAATTATATTAACTGTAAAGTAATTTATTAACTTGTTAGCTGAGACTGTTTCAATGATCAAATAATTTAGTTTAAATTATGTATTGGAACTGAACACTTTTGTACATCAATTTTATCCCGTTGGCTACGTCATTACTTATAGTCAGACTGAAGACAACAAACTTTCCTCTGATGGTTTAAAATGTCTACATTCTCTACTTTCCATGCCATTATAATAAAGTTATAAAATGAATATATGTACTGTCTCCTCTCTATTTTTAAGTACATAGTTGTTACAAATTGTTCACTGTCTACTTTCTACCTATTATTAAAGCCGTATTTACAAAAATGCTACGGTCTTAAATATCTTTATTGTTAAAATTTTTACAAAAACACTAATAATTTAATATAATATATTAAATCTGTATTAATCAAAAAACAATAAAAATGTATTTTGTGAAATATTTTCATTAGACCTAGATAATGGGAATCATTATATACCTGGGGTAGGAAAATCTTTGAGATTCATTAGTATTGTATCCCTACTTCTAAGGATCGAAGACAAGTGGCATGGCACTTTGATAAACATTAACAATGGCAATTTGAAATATACGTCTTACCAATAAATTTGACAAACGCATATGTAAAAGTTAGTAAATTAATTTTATGGTTTTGCGTTGTTTTAAATAAATACAAAATGTAAAATCATTATTCATTTAAAATTGTTTATCATTCTTTTTATTTTTAATTTGTATACAAAGAAACATGTAAGTAATAATAGTACAAAATACATTTCTATTAAAATAATTTACATTTTAATTTGATTTAAAAAAGAAATACGATCTTTTAATTAGTCTTGACAGCCATGATTATGATATCTCAAGTTTAATGTCATATTCAATAAATGAGTACCAATGCTTTTTGGTGCGGCGACTACAGAAATTTTAGTGCACATCAAATATGACGATACACATTTCTTTAAAACTACGGTTTCATTGTTCTTTACTGACCAAACATAATGCATAACAATCTATATGTTTAAAATGTATTTGTTTTATATATATGTACTATAATAATAATAATTTATGATGAAAATATACTAATCGAGTTCTGCTTCACTTCTAGTCATTTCCAACTGATTTTAAAAACACACATTCGCGGGCACACACACACACTCACACACATAAACACACATACACACACAGTAAATAAAGCTACACACAAAAACTACTAGTCTTTCAAGGCTGCATTAAAAAGGACTATCTTCAAAATGTATAGTTCAAAATAATTAAACAACAATCAAACATTTCTTTCAATGATAAACATAACTTATGTTCACCGTAATGTCTTTAGGATAAAGACATTTAGGCATTAAAGATGTTTAATGTTGTCGTTAGGATATGAATGTCTTACATTGAATGCTTTGATGAGTATATTATGTGTGTTACTAT